>LYUA01000209.1:390917-403069 GCA_002093875.1 Calopteryx splendens | reverse complement strand
ATCTAGTACATTTAATTTTCTAAATTCTTCGTAATTGTACATGACACTATCTTGTGCAACTGCCTTTCAGATATCCCGTTTACTTTTTTTCCACGCATTTAATATGCATTGAATGCGGTAATTGTGTACAAAAATTGGTTTTTAAACAATTTCTACAGGTATTGTTTGGGGAAAAGAATTATTTATATTAATTTATTCGTGTTAAAAATAATGAAAACTTGTGCCACCATTTTTATTAGGCTGGAAGAATAAGACTTCTGCCTTTAAAGTCAAGGTTAGCAGAGGAGTTTTTGGTCCACTGTGCATTTCATACTTCTCGCTTCAATTGCAGTCTTAGTTTAGCCTCTACAAATATTTCACGAGAAGCAAGATATTGAGTAATGGTCGTTTTTTATGCTAATAATCCCAGAGAGGAAAAAGGATAAAAATAAAGGAAACAAAGTCATAGAAATGTTCTTAATTTTCCTTATCCCACCCGAAAATATTATCCACCAGGACAATACCGGTGGTGGCAATTAACATGACATGTACGCACGCAACAACTTCAGAATACCTTAATTAATGCAATGGGCATCGTCATTGGGCAAAAAGATCTTCCGTTATGATTCCTTCCCACTGAAGAGTTTATCATACGTCTTACTGACAAGTCCGCTCTTTCTTCTTTTGAAAAGATCCCAAGGAGATATTATCCCCGGAAATGTATTTTTTAATTTTCAATATTTAAGCCAATCCAACGCTCATAGCACAGTAATACTTTCTGTCCCAGTGCACTGAGAAGTACGATGGAACCTCGTCCGGACGAAATTACCCCGTTTTCATTTGTTTCCCTCGAAAACCCCACGGATTGCTACCAAATGATAATTAAGCTTCAAAAATCGCTGAAAGAGGATCTGGCTTACAAGACAGCTGTTTTATTTTCCTCGACGGCGCATTACTATGGCATCCAATAAAGATGCCATTAAATGAGAAACATCCCATAACGGAGTCGCCTTATGATGCGCCCATAACCATTCCCAAGGGGTCGTTAGTTCGGCGTGATCGCGCAATCAGAAACGGTAACATGTCCCCCACGTTACTCTCCGTTCCAAACTGATAGGAGGAGGGGGACTGGAGAGTTTGGGATCATTTAAAAGAATACAGCAATTTAAAATGCAGCTCGCCGCAGGTGAATTTAACCACGACCCTCCGTTATAAGCCTGGCGTAATTTAAAAAATAAATCAGAGATAATATCTTCTCTCGAACGTCCACGGATAAAATGAACGTTTTTTCGAAAGCACGAAAAGCAAAAAATGAAACACACTAAGCAGAAGGCATATCGATTCACTCGAAAGGTATGGATTATTTTTTTTATTCAGCCCTTGGGTAACAGATCCAATAATTTCTCCATGATCTGAAAATAAAGTATTGAAAATCTGTATTCGGTCTTACGCTTTACACCACACAACCGACAGAAATGTAAGTAGGTACCTATCGAATCCTCAGTTCATTCCCACGAAGAAAATATTCCCTCAAATAATTAAGAGTTATAGTTAATTTTTCATGGACTTGATGGATTATTTCAGGAAATAACGGCGACAAGGTATTTCGGCGAATGGCACCATGGTTTTTTAACAAAATTATAACAGTGGCACTTTTAATCAATTGTGCAGCATTTCACTTGTTTTGCAACACTCAATCCTTGAACTATTTTAAATGGCTACCTTATTTCCAAATGAGTGATATTCCGTTCCATTACCTCATTCAACAGCAATCATGAGATAAGGGTTCGGGTCCCAATGTAAGAGAATGATTTGTACACTGTGAAATTCTTCATTTTGCATCCACTCTAGTAGGTGATTCCGTTCAAGTTACTGTTTCGGTATTTCTCGCATTTTCCGGGAGAAAATGTGAAATAATTAGCCGATGATGAACTTAAATGTTAGCCAATGAATTTCAATTACATTATAGAATAAGTAGCAAAAAAAAATAAGCAATGATTTATCTGAAACACATTCTGAAAGAGATCCTATCGAAGTAACTACGGTAACCTTTTCAGAACTTCAGCGCTTGGAATTCTATAAGAAGATTCGGATGTGGTTCTGAGAGAACTATCATGTGATTAATTGAACAGATAAAGTTATCACGCAATTTTTTAATCATTTTATACTTTTATGACAGTCGAAAACAAACAAACTGTGGATCACGTTATGGCATGTCTAGATGTAACATTATATACTTTCTTTCATAGACACTACGCAACCCTATAGCTCTGGTCCGTAAGTCTAACAGCGTAGGCATAATTTTCAATCTGATTTCGCACAATTATCAAGTACGAGGTACTAGTTTTTTTCAACTATTGCTGTAGGTGTATTTAACCACGACCCTCCGTTATTTAATAATTTAATTTAATTATTTAATAACTGCTGATTAGTTTCTATCTAATGATAGAGGTATGCACGTACGATAACACATTCAACAACAATAAAATTTTATTCTGGATTATCTCATGTCAACTGACTAAAAATGTTAACAGGGTTACCCTCGTCACTAGTGTTAGTATGGCAGCTTCTTGAACCTGTTTCACTGATAAGGGAATCGTTAAGGGCATTTTGGGTTGTAAGAGAGTAGCATATGCATCCTGAATGCAGACCAATGACATTACCAGTTCAGCCGTTGTCGTGAGTTATGTATCCATGTGGATTTGCAACTAATGCGGAGTTATTCTACATCATGATGCATGCATATTTTACTGAACTAATTAAAATTTAAAGGAAAACTATATTCCGTCTTGTTTACTCGGGTACTTATGTGAATTTTAAAGTTATTATGATTATTGCGATACGTATTACCCAAGTTAATTTAGTTCTGAGTGATTTACCTGAATCAATATTTATTATTCGGGCATTATATTAACTTATCGTTGAATTAAATATGATTTCAGATACAACTAGCCCCATAAATTAAGACTCGTTCGTTTTAAGTTTTCTCAACCAATAAAAATAGTGGTCCGGGAGAGAGTAGGTACATACCGATTGCCAGCGCAAGAGCGTGCGGTAGGGGCATTAGAACAAGCCGTGAATAAAAGGAAAGAGTCAGTTTAGGGCACGTGGGGGGGGAGGGGTGGGGGGGGGAATTCGGGAAAAACGAATTATTTAGTCTATCCGTTCAACTATAGTTTTGATCATCATCATACTTGCCTATGCAGTGCAGGGGTTGTTTTACTTCTTCTATGTCGAAAGTAAAAGCAAACGATTGGTATATTTTGAAAAGTTAAATATAGCGTAGAGTATTCGATTCTCCCTCTAGTGTCTCCAATCCCACACACGCATTCTTGTCAAGAACAGGTATAAGATGCGAATCGTTTTAGGCGATGCGTGATTTCAAACTATAGATCGCGTAAATACGTCAGGAAAACATGATTATGTCCGCCATGGATTTCAGATAATGTTCCGGAAACACTTTACATGGTGTTCCGCCGCCATCTGGTTCCCAAAAGGCACAAACCCTATAAAAAATTTTACATTCACGCAATCTTTCTGCACAACGAAATCATACATAGACTTGCGTACATACACGCACCAGCTTCAGGGATTTTCCTCAGCGACATAGGCACACCACTTCTTATGTTTTAAACGTCATCCCTAGACGCAGTACGTAATGGCCTCATAAAGTAGGTGGGCTGGGAAACATTTTTGACGGACAAATTCGAGGGAGGAAAACACCTGCACACGTGAATAAACGCTGGCGAACGGGAGGAGGGAGAGGGATTGAAAGTTTCCAGCCACGACCCTGGTGAGGTCGGGTCGGAACCTTTTCATTAAAAGAAATGTATGCTAGCAGCATGAGGGTGTGTGGATACGATCAGCGTGGACATGGGTGGGTGAAGCATGAATATGAAGAGAGAGAACGTAATTCCAAGGATTGGATGGAAGTGATTTGGGACGGGAAGCCATCCATCAATTTTGCACCGGGTGTTGAAGAAAAAAGGCAACGCGTCGATGCCCGGGCGGGGACTTGGGGGAGGAGGGGGGGGGGCGTAATTCTTCGGTTTTTTTTTCACGGGCGTAAGACGGGGAGGAGTGAAGAAGTGAATAAAAAAATTTCAACGTCCACGGGGAACGAGACGGAAAAAGTGATGAACGACGCAGCCCCCGTTTTTGATGCGCGCGCCGCCACCTCGGGAGGCCTCGCAGGAGAACCCCTTGCGGTGGCCCTGGTGAAACGAATGTTGCTTAACTCCCAAGCGCGGTGTCTCACCGGCATGGAAACATTTCACTCCACCAGATATATGGAGGTCGATTAAAAAAATACAGCGATGTTCGAGGTACGGCTGAACCACAAATCTTACGTAAAACGCCACGTCAAAAAGTTAAAATCTTATGAATTATGTATTTATTCAGAATTGTGTTTTCTTTAAATTTTTAAACTATAATTATATTTTAATATCATAACAAATTGTTAGATCTTTCAGGTGGGCCATTATTCGTTACCCTTTGACGAGGGATTTACGAGATATAAAATATTTTATATGGTGAGGGTGTGAAAATCGTAGATGATATTGTCATGTTATCATATTGGCAGTTTACAATTGTTCCAATGATAATTTCTTTTTCGTATAAGGTATATGTTTAAAATTATAAACGAGGTGTAGTTCACTACTCCAGTTGAAGTAGCGGGGGAGTACTGAGAGGAAACATAGGTTACGCGAAAGTCTGACAATTCGAGGGCCAAGGTGACCTTCACCTTTTGTGTTCCTAAATGTAAGATATTTTATGTCAAAGATGTCAATTATTTTCAAATTCATTTAGGAATTAAGCATGCTCAATCAGTCATCGGAGGTACCTCATTCCCTTAATCACTAAAGGAAAGATATATTTGAACTTGTTTGCGATTATGTGCGGTGATAGCATGGAGAGAGAGTGTTTAGGGCAAAATAATATTAAGATTATAACATGGAAATTCATATTTGGTGATCAGATATTGATGACTACGTCATATTTCCAAATTTTATCTATTGCGAAGTTTCTCTTAATATTTTCAAAACACACACTCTACTTTTATCAGTGTGGGAATAACTGTGCGAAATATGAGGTGAGAGAAACTATGTCTTCGCATAAAAAGGAGGATTATTATTAAATAGCAAACCCTAATTTAATAAATGATCACTTAACCCTCCATGCAACTAATCTTCCCTTATCCGTTAATTCATCGTCTGAGTAATAAATAAGATAAATCAAGCAAACTAGTGCATTTTTTTCTTTTAGAAATATGCGAGCATGGATAATTACTAACTTTAAAGAAAATATGGCAAACATCTATGAGACAAAATGCATTCATCAATCTCGTTCGCATTCCCTATGCTATGAAATTATTCAACTGCATATAAGATATATTCAGGTGCATAGGTGAATCAAATCTGAAAGAATTTTATTCATTGCTTCCAGACTGATATCAACGAGTGAATAGTATTTTAAGTCATTCACTTAAGGAACTAGAATTGAAGGAATGAGTTCAATCGAGGAACGGAACTGGCAATCAGCATTGCCTGTAGTGTAAAAAACAACATTCAAGAGTACGCAACACTCGAAGCATAATTGATAATAAGCATTTTTTGACCAAATGCAGACAATATTGCTTCACATTTCCTTCATTATAATCATCCATTAGTAGACAATAAATCACTTAAATATATTTCACTTCAGATAAATCTCAACAAGTACATCAGATGAGATGCACTTTCACTCGCAAAAGACTGTCTGGAATAATAGCAAAATAAAGGAGAGCCTGCATGTTCAGGTTTCATTTAACACTACAGTGAAGTGTTTCAGTTCACAAACTTTTGACCAGAAATCGATGAGTTGAATCAATAAAAAAATATTGCATTCATGACAAGGATCTACAAATTTATTTGTGATTGCAATGCAAGGAAAAAATAACGATGAAATTACAGAGGACATACTCGACCCGGTTCTGCAAAGTGGGCTTACAATTGAGAAAAAATCTAAATGACAATTTATAAAAATGTATTCTCCGAAACTTATGGCATCGTAAGATCATAACAAAAATAATTTCCCAGGGGAAGGAAATCAAATTAGAAGGGTGTTTGAGCAAATGGCTATTTCATTTCAGAAGGGGAGCAAGAAATTTTCTCCTGGCTCTCAGGAATATTGTAGAGAAGATGAACCGTCGGAAACAGGTTTGAGCTGACCCTTTGGTGAGATGCCAACCACCGTCTTTCCGATCCCACCTCCCCACGCGTGGTGATGACCCCGACCCTTCCACATTGAAAAAGACCCCGGGGGTGAATTCTGAGAGAACACTGGGCACAAAATGGACGGACGCCACACCGGAGCCTCCAGGAAACAGATAAGAGGTACCAGAGATCCTTAGTTCCTCTGCCAACTGGGACATACCGACCGACGTGGAAGAGGAGAAAGTTTTTGGGTTCCGGGCCTAGAACATATTTTTACGAATCTCGAGGAAAATTTGAATGAGCTAAAATGACAAAATATACATATAAACAGACACATTCTTCACATATATGGGTATCACTCTATCAGACGTGTTGAAAGTAGAAAATACGCTAAAATATGGGTTGGTATAAGTTAAGGTTGCCCTTCAGGAATAATGTATTACCCGTGGAGAAAGTAAACAGAATAAAGCAAAGGTGCGATCACCAGGGTAAATAATTATGTTGTTGCTTGAGGGGGGAAGAGGGTTATTTGCAGAGAGGAATGATATCTCGAGGACACCAGCCTCCGTAAATAAAAATGAGTAGAGCCACATAACAAATAATTGAACAACGAAGATAAAAAATTGCTGAGTGGACAAGGAAGGCTCTCCGGTGAAACAAAGGAAGAATACACCTCAATACATGAATTACTTTTGCCATTTAACCAGCGCGGTAATCAATGATGGAAGAAGCGCAATGGAGACCGCACTGGAGTCAAATGGTGCAGGCGAAGAAGGCGTTTTATCAAAAGAATAATTTCCTCGCGGCTTAGGGTTCAGAGTTGTAGTTTGAACGTGGGTAAATGCTAAACTTACAAAAATCTACGGATAAAAGTTCTTATTTATGTGTTCTAAACGTGCATTATGGCAGAAGAGAATGAGAATGAAGAGAAGAGAAGAGATGATCCGCAACTGAAATGTGGGTCCTGCAGACGAATAACGAGAATAAAATTGATAGACCAGAAGACGAATGAAGAGCGACTCTTCTAAGAGTGAGTGCTGAGAGAGAGGTCTACGGAAGACAATGTCAAGAAGGAGAAAACTAATTGGATTCAGAGGCGCAATATTTTACTGGAAATGGAACATGGGAAGAAATATAGAGGAAATGCAAGGATCAAATGGCAGGTAGCAAGTGATGGATGATATCAACGTAAATAACGATGAAGGCAAAGAAATGGAAGGATATAAAATGGCTCGGAGGTTTCTAAAAAAAATCACAAAGAGTACGAAATAATATTTGAAATTCCACTTTTTCATTCACAAATTATAATCATATTAAAAATTTTAAAATGGACGACTCAAGCGCACATAAATTTATCTATCTGGAAAACAAAAACGAAACGAAAAAATTTCTATGAATTTCACACGGTTGAAACAACCTTTATTAAAAATTACAAATGGATAAAAGCGGATAAAATGTAAAATTGAGATAAAAATTATGCCATGCTCACAGATAATAGCGCATTTAGTGTGAAATCTAAAGGCAACGAGTCATGAATAAGATGCACTTTTAATTAATGGATTTATTTTTGTCTATCACAAGTGTCTCATCACCAGCTTCCATTCAAATTCATTTACTGCGAGCATGGACTATTTCTTATTCTATAATATTGAAGGGGGGGGGGGTAACTTTTTCTGGTTGTTCACTTTAAGAAACTTTCGGAAAGAAAGCTGTAACTCGGGAAGTAAAAACAAATTATTTGCCTCTGTGAATGGAAGTTTAAAATATAAGTCATCAAGCCATTTACCATAAAAAATTTCGATTAGTGGATGATTAGAGACAAACGTTAATACCCATAGACTGATCAAATTAAATATATTTAATTTTGTGGAATCTGCCGATTTCTTCACTGTCGAGAAAACACCATTTCAAAAGTTTACTACCATCGCCGGTAATTTCAATCAATTATGGGAACTTCAGGTAAGCTGGAGAGAGCATAATGAGTTGAAACCTGGGTGTTATCAATGTTATTCCTGAAAAATCAACAATGCTTTCCTTTCCCTTCTATTAAATCTTAACTCACATAACCAAACGTATGCGAGAGTAAATCTACAAATCAGGTAAACTTCCGATAAACGAAGAAAAAGAAAAAAAGCAGTTTTTCCATACTAGATTAACAGAAAAAATGTCATTATTATACATTTCGATGGCAAAGAAAATTTATTTATTAAAACAATGAAGGTTGGAGAGTTTGAGAAAGGTTTTGTAAGAAGAAAGTCGAAAATGAATTGATTAATTTGGCGATGGGTTTATAGACATGAAGGTGCACATGAGAAACGGTTTGGGGCATCGGGTGATGTCATATTCGCACGGTCCTAAATTAGACTCAAAACAGAATGATGGATAAAGATTCGATCGATCGCCCGTCTCCAAATGCGAAAGGATTCATCCCAAGATGCAAGATGTGGGGCCTCCGATTTTTCGCTCGTCATCTCACAAGACTGCGAAAGTCTTCTCCACTTCTCCTTCGTCTTCGAGTGATATCTTATCTTGACGACGCCTCTTCCGAAGGTTCGAAAGATCGCTCATCCACTGTCTCTCTCCATGAGGCCAAGGAAGAAAAAAAAGCATGCCGTTTCGAGTGGGAGTGGATGCTCTCATGCACGTGAAGGCAAGATATGCGTCTCCGAGTCCGAGTATAAATATAATACCTATATGAAAAGGGGACGTAATGCCTTTTAAGGGAAACTATTAATCATCCGACGCTCGTCCCAGTCCTGCTATTAGGCTTACGACATTGTCTCGGCAGGGGAAACTCTCGATGGAAGATTGTTTCCAGACTTGTAGAAATATCGTGCTTTAATATTGGCGCATGGCCAAACTTTCGAGTACTTACTTGCTGGGGCGTGCGGATTCGAACCGAGTTTTGCGTAATATTTTTTAGGGTAAGCGCCGTGCGTGGTTATTTTTTGATGGTTATTTATTTTTTTCTCTCCGTGGGTGAAGTCGACGGCTGGAGCTTTTAAACCCAATTCTGATGGTCTGCACTCATGCTCGCTCGCCAGCAAGAGTTGGCACGCGGAGGGAGATCGATTGGCAGGCCACTTAGCACGAGATAGCAAATTCCTACGGTTACTATTTATAAATGGGTGAGCTATGCACCTTCAAAAAGGGGATCAAACATCGGCTTTAAAAATAGGGATGCGTGTGGGCCATGAGTAATTTCTAAACTTTTTAACAGAGGATTTCAAGGAAAAAAGAGATTAGCTTCTCCATGATTGGTCTAATTTATAAATCGAAACACTCGTCGTTAATACTATAAAACCAACGGTTCAATATCCAAATAATCTGCAAAAATAAGTGTGGGATATAGCCATAAGTGAATCTTATAATATTAACACCGCCCTGACGTTTATGGATGTTTATAATCTCATGCTAAACTTAGAAATGAAGTTTCTTTTACCTGAAAGAGAAGCAGTAACTTTGAGGTGATCGCTACGTTAATAGACGTCAGAAAAATAGTAACAGAATTCTAAAGAAATTGAACGCTAATTATAAATGACAGATAAAATGAAAAATACTGATTTTCTCAAAAACTAAATTCTATGATTATTTCTCATCCAAACGAGTGCTTGAAATATGATTACTATTTCTACCTCGTGCATCTCGTTTCCGTTACAGTTATAGCGTAAAAAATGATTTCCATAACCTATTCCTTGAAAAACTGAGTTTCTTACAATAATATAGTCGCTGCGAATCAGCCTGCTACAACTCTACATCAATTTTTGAACATTCTCCACAGATAAAATCTCTAGAATTGAGCTAAATTCAATCTTGAATAATCTAATAGCCAAATGTGCTAACGAAAAACATTATTAAAACTATTACCCTCGAGGGATACTTTATGAAAAACTCTACCTGGACACTCCGAAGTTCACATTTTATGAGAATGACTTAGTAAATATCGATGAACGAATTGGTAGACCAACCACAAAAGAACGAGGAAAAAAGAGAAGGGGCATGCATTTTCCCAAGTAATTACCCAATTTTCAATTTGAGTAATCTCATGCCATGTACCTCATCTTGTGGAAGGAACGGCGAGCTATCATCACGCATAAACTGTCCATGAAATTTACGAAATAATGACACCGCCAATTACTAATTAATCCTCCGATAAGCTGGTTGAATGGATGAGTTATTAGGTTTACGCGGGCCCCTCGCGAATGTTGTTGGGGATATAAACTCACAACCAATCGTTATGGAGTTATAAATTGGCTTCTTCGCCAAATTTAACGCAAGCGGCTAATTTTTCTCCTCCCTAATCACTTCATTACACACAATGTGGACATTGGGATGCGGGACTAGTCATTTCTATGGCATCGCGGGGATCACGCAGAGGATCTGTAACAAACCGACCAGCTACATTGCTGCTTACCATTTCGACGTTTTAAAACGCTTGACACCGGGAATCAGGTGGTCGGGGAGTTATTTTCATTGAAAAGATAGATCGTTTATTCTAGTTGCATGGAAAGTGTGCTAGGGTAAAAGGCCCTTGCTATTCTTGAGTCTTAGGTATGAGAAACAAGTCTGCATCACAGGCATCCACTTGAGGCACCATATGTGCAATCTATTCTTGTTCCAAAAACTTCACCACGCATTCACGCATCAAATGAAGCATTGTTCGTTTAATCTGGTTAACAACATGCAATGATCTGTTACCATAGAACAGCATACAAGAAAAGGCCTTACACACTTCAAAGTCACTGAGTGGACAGTGAAGTTACTTTGGAAAAGGTATGGTTAGCATATTCTAGGTGGGTGTAACTTATCCATGCTACTCGCATTAGTCTTACCTTCAGTAAAACGCAGGTGACACAGGGAATGGTGCTGCCCTCCCTGCCCTAAGTATATCAATTTCACATGAACCATTAGGAATAGTTTAGAATAAGATCTGGGCATACCAATTAAAACTGACCTCCGAGTTGAATACTATGTTGAGGAAGGAGTTCCGTCGTCCAGTTATCGAATTATGAATCCCGACCGTAGGCAAATGTACTAAAAGCATTTAAAAAGTGAAATGAATTCCACACAACGTGAAAAACCAGTATGGTATAAAAAATGGGAACAAATTTTCAGAAGAAATACGGATCCACGTGCGGAAAAACTCTATACTTGCTCACGTGCCTTAAAAATAATCGAATAAATTGGGAATCGACACAAATTAGTTTTTCAAATTTATATGATAGCGCAGACGCGCGATTTATGATAACAAGTGATAGATAAGGGATCATTAGTTGCACGCAAAGAGGAAAAAGGTTACTGAACTCTTCAAAGCATAATTTTTACGATATAACCATTTGGTACCGGGGAATTAATGATGAGACAAGCCATGAGGAAATTCATTCCAAGCGCTGTGGAGAGCGGTAATTCCGATGAATGTTGAGCAATGATAACGCAGGCTTCAACAAGCCCACTCACACACAAAATGCATGAGGATTGGCATTAATCCAGTGAGGGAACTAAAGGAAGGCGCCTCCAAAATGGAGGAACACTTGAGAGAAAGAGAATGCAATCAATAAAGAGAGGGATATAAACCTCCTGGTGCTTCATTTGCATCTACCAACGAAAAAATTGAATCAAGCATTTATGGTTATTCGGGTAATCTATTTTCTTAATGACAAGGTACAGAGGTAATCATCTTGAGCTTCCAATCCTCTCACGTTACGGTGGATTCAAATCCTCTCTTTTCTGTAGAAAGACCGTTACCAGCAACCACACATTTTTCTGACAAGTAGGTAGGTAGGTAGGTAGGTATGGCGTAAGACGTTCGCTTTTCGAGGTGTTAAGGATTAATACTGATTCTACGCTCACAAGCTCATAGAATAAGCCCCTCAATGGTGCCCTGGGGTCATGCAGCCGTATCCCGGTCCCTACTTATCAAAGCAGCGATAGGAAATAGGCCAAAGAAACATTTCCGGGAGAGGGAGGGAGGGCGGGAGA
>LYUA01000209.1:356399-367186 GCA_002093875.1 Calopteryx splendens | reverse complement strand
AATACCTGCATCTCCGATGCTTTTTCATAAACCCCTGGAGAATTATGGGTACATTGAATCAGGACTGATCGCAGGATAGCAAATTTGTTTGGAAAATTATTATTTCCGAACAAACTCATTCCTTTACAGTGAAGTCCAAGAATAATTTTTACAGTACCTACACAGGGGAAACTTTTCACATTACTATGAAACGTACAGCAGTGTGATATTCAGTATTGGTGTTTGCTCCCTCACGTGATTTTCATTTCCATTGAGCTCATTTCTTTCTTTTTCCCTTACCCCATCTTCTTCCTGATTTGGCACCCGGGAATCTCGATGATTGAATGCCGTCATGGCCGAACAGAATTCATTTGCATGCACGAGTATGCGATTCAAAGCGTACGGCGAAAACGAACGGCAAGATATTGGCCGAAGAGAAAGGCACTTCATTGTTTGGCACCGAATCCTGCGCTCGTTGTCGGAGCTTAAAGCTTGTCTAACACACCCAGTGGCAGGGGAGAACATAAAATGAGGGATATGGCTCAGAAGGCATAAAACTTCAGTTCACAACCGTCGATAGGAGCGAGGCAGTTGCCAACGACGTCAACAATGCGACGGATTTAACCAAAGCCGAGTGGGAGACGATCAAATGAAAAAGGCTGCCGACTCAAATAGGTGCACGGCATAAATGGTTATTGAAACATCACGATGATCAAAATGAATAATTTCGAATTTCAGAAGTCTTTCTCAAGAGAGCGGAACTAAATTTTACGAAATCATACGCAATAAATTAGATCACGAAACGAATATCAAGTAAAAATTCCTACGGATGAAAACTAACAGAATGCCTTGCAGCAAAATAGTGAATCCTACGAGTTTCATACTTTTAGGGCCACACTGTTCCATGAATAACTTCCTTACAAAAATGTCTGGTTTCGTTGCGATCCTGAATGAGGGTAAACCAGAGGTCCAACCCTCATTCAGGATCGCAACGAAACTTTCCTCTCACTCCCCTGCACTGCCAGCGAGGGGAGTGGGTGACGGCGGAGTCTCGGAATAGTTGCTAACGGGCGACCCGCTTTTCCACGTCGCGATGTGGAAAAGCGGGTTGAAAGAGGCAGAGAAGAAAAGTGGAAGAGGGCAGCCGTCCTCTGGCTGCGGCTGGCCGTCGCGTCGCCGCCACCGCCGCGCCGGTTCGATTAAATGGTAAAAGATAAAGGGAGATTCCAAGGGGAGATTCTATACGGACCTTGGGAGATTCAGGCGCAGATTACAAGTGGCGCCTTAACCCCGACACGGTCACTAGGTGAACCTCTGAATCCACCACATTTGACGTGCTTGGGCCCGTCGTGATAATTTCTAGTAGGCAACTGACGAGGAACTTGTGGCATACAATCAATCTAGATCGTTTCGAAATCCCTTAGAGTGTCTCGACCTCTTTGTTACATGTGACTCCCTAGGTACCTATCGGAGATTATTTCGATCGATTTATAACCCAACCCCAAAGCTAACAAAATAAGTACATCTACACAATCTCCAGCAAGTCCCGACCATAAGTGCATGCGTCTTAGTCAGCACAATAACCTGCAAGTCTCTGCAAAGGGCGTGTGGCAGGGGGGTTATAGGTCACCATTCAAGAATAATAGGAAAGGAGAAAGGTGGTATATAAATTGGGGGCATGAATGTACATATTAGCGCACCCCTCCTCTTGGTCGTGGATACATCTTCATAGTACCCTTCAAGCCGCCGCGAGGGCATATGGCAAACGGTGATAGGTCACAGCCAATACTAATCCAAAAGCCAAAAGCTAATTTCAATTGTCTGATCTTTCATCTTCTTATTTTGCTCAGTTGTAAAAACGACAGTAGCATCTCCAGCAAATGTAACTAGATTCTTTGCCAATCCGTCAATAGATAATTTTTTTACATTTATGCTGGCAATTTTTCTTTTAGATGAAGGAAAATCACCAAAAGTTAAAGCAGCCTCTTAGTTATGCAAACAAACTAAAGATTTTTCAAGTTCGACAACCTCTTTTGTTGTACCGGATATATTTCTCATTCCTCGAGCACCAACTGATGAATTTTGAATAGCGGCAATGACGCTCTCATTCTGCGACATTCCCAGGTAATTATTATACATTGATTATTAAAGTTATGAGCATCCCCCGTCCTTTAACACACGGGATGCTCGAACTGACATATGCGTTTCCTGATCTTATGATCACGGTGTTGACAAGTCTGGAGCGCTCAGATATGTGCCAACTCCCGACCCCTTGGAGATATTATCCAATGCCATTGCAATATAATAAACACAAGTGCCAGGTGCGATATGCTTATGTGAATAGTGCGAATGAAAAACGAATTCTTGAATCCATCTGTTCGACAAGAGACGATTTCTATAATTTTGTATTAATTTTCCGATTAGCCGAAGTATTGGGGAGGGTTGCATTTCTACCTCTGTATCGCAAGTAAAAATCACGCGATTGTTACCTTTTTAACCGTGCAGGCATATGTGGTTCTAGGGTATCCTAGTATTGCGGGAAGAAACTTTTATAGGGAGATCCGCCCCAAATTCAGTAGTAATCGACCCAAAAGTTGTTGTTGGTGGGCAAGTATAGACCTCACCTGAAATTCAGCCCTAAGACGTGTGAAATTCAGATTTTCAGGATAGGGGGGGGGGTATCATTGTTCCTTTCCTTGTGCTACCAATCAGTTTCTCACGAAGTTCTTTGCAGCAAAAAGTCGCACCACTTGGAATATTGGACCGGGCTGTCCAAAGGATTTACCCGCGATTTGAACCCTGCGATCATTAGCCGAACGCTGCAACCAGAGTCACGTGAAATATATTTTTCGATTAACGAGTTTTCCGATTGCCCTTGATCTAGGAAACTCTTATTTAGCATAGGAGATTCTCCAATCTAATACACGATAATCTAATATAGTTTAAATCACGTATATTCTCCAAATAAATTTTTTACCATAATTGGTATGCATTCGTAGGATTGCTTAACTGCTGGTTTAAAATATATACTCCCGTATCTGCCAATCACTTCATCCTATTATAAGGATTTTATTTCATTTGAGTTTTTCCATACCATTTCATCCTAGGTCTATTCTTTACCAACTCCTCCCATTGACTTATTTTTCCCTTCACGATCTTTGAAGTACTTCATTAATTATTATCGTAGAAATCGTTGGGTGTATAAAAGAGCCAGCTTTCATCATATGTAAATAAAATTAAGTCCACCGTTTCAGCAGGGATTGGTTGAGCTTTTTGGGTCATATTTGCTGGTCGTTATCAATGCCATTTGCATAACTCCGCGCACATTCGTGAATGGAAATCCGAATATCCCAAATCAAGGTCTCCGCCTCACCGCCTTACATATCAGCGAAGTTTTCCAATCGCCTTATACGAAGAGAAACCCGGAAATTCTTTCAAGTCCTCCCCCAAAGACCTGAGCGCATCCAGAAATGAAGAAATGGGAGCTCGTTCGATCGTTACGCCTCGAAAGAATGACTGCGCTAACCCTCTCAAAGGAAATGAATCGGGGATGGTCCGTGGAAACGGGCTAACTTCAGGGGGAGCCATTGATGGAATATCACCTCCCAAACCTCCCATTCCTGGGAAAGAGGGAATTTTAGGGTCGCTCAGTTCAAATGGTCGTTTATTGTTCCCACGCCTCAACACTCAATAAAAGTAAACGTTACGTAACGGTCAACGTTACGTAAGTTCTCCAATTTTAATAACTATGCTTTCTATTTTTGCTTATAAGTTGTAGAGGACTCATTCGTTTCGGTAATATTTTAAACACAAATAGTCTCTCAGCTGAAGTAATCGTAATTTACGTTTTCTGTATTCTCTCACTAAATTCTCAGATACAGGAAAAGAGGATTAGGTCTAATCACCCGTTCATTAAATAGAACTGTCAAATATAAAAGTCATTGATACATAAATTAACATTAAACTGTAAAATTTCCATGATTTTACTAAAAACAATGGTTAAGTGTATTTTAGTCACTTTGTTTTCGTAGGAACAGCAGCTTCAGTCATAAAACCTAAAGATAGAGTTTTAAATCTTCAACCCAAATTTTCCACACCGCAAGCCTAGACGCAATTGCTTTAATATGCATAGCAGATGAAATATGTAAACCAAACCGAGTGTAACAAACTTTTTCTTGTATCCCTCTATCAACGTGATGGAGTAGTTACGAATTGGATTATACAGTATGCATCCATAAATATACTGATTAATCAATAAAATGTTAATAAAATGAATAAATAATCATAAAATAATCCTTTTTTGTTTGATTATAACCCTATGACAGCATCATGCAAAATAAATGCCGACATCTTTAATATGAAACCACTTTTTAAAGATTGCAAAACAAAAGAGGGCCTTTACGAACAGCAGTTCACTACAGCTCACCATGAACGAGTAATGTGAAATCTCACAAAATTGCACAATGCATGGCTGAGACGAATATTTGTCACGGGAAGAAAACCTTTAATTCTCGATACTTCGAGACAGATATGGCAGAGGACAAAGTAGACGGAAGCCGACTAGTGGGGAAGCCCGAGCAGAAAGGGGAATCAGAAAATGTTATTTTAAAAAAAAGTCATCCAATAGAGCCAAGATCTTGAGCGGCATAACGAGCACCAGAAAACTTCCAAGGAAACACGTTTAAAAATAGTGTACCGGAATCTCTGGAGTAAACATCCTACCCTGCGAGTTCTAGAGAATCGACAAAACAAATTTACGTAAGGTGATCACAGAGAGACTCGACGTAAGTATGAGATCGTGAGAACCAGCAAAATTTCAAATACTAAGCCCAGTTCACAATCTCATGCGTCAAGTAAGAGACGGATGGCTTAAAAAATCACAAGTCGACAACTTATATTCCAATTATTTAGTCTCTGGCTAGAATGTGATAGGGCTACACCATTTTGTATATTAGCACCTAGTAGTTGTAGCTGTGAACAATCAGTCTTTGGATGTTTACCCTATCATTAAACAAAAACACTTGTTACAATTTAGTAATATTGACTTAAGGGCATTGAATATGTGGCTAAGTAGTTTGTTTACATTCTGTTTTAAGCATTAATATACCAATTTGATTTTGTTGGCATTCTTACGATATGGTTCAAATCAATCATGACAATTATACACATTTTGGCATTGGTTAATTTCATCATATTCTTTCTCTTAAACAGAGTTTTCATTTAATTTTGTCAAGGTATAAAATTTCATAATTCATTTTGATTGTATTATTTTCTGGATTTAATTATCCTTCATTTTCCCCGTGGATCAAATTTTGAACTTTCTATGTGTAATGAGTATGAGCAATATGTGAGTAATATGTGAACATGAACCCAATAAGATGGAACAACATTTGTACACTTCGATTTCCTCTTCTTACCAAGAGATATGTTTAAAAAGACCCGGGATCTTATGAACTGCGCTTTCATGTCACAATGAGGCTAATTTAAGACTATTTATTTGAACCTAACGACAAAATAATAAACGAGCATAGAGAACGACGATTCAATTATTAGTTTCTTAATAATTAACTAAATAGGTTTTAACTATCAAAATGATTAATTCACGGCCTGTCCATTGGGAGAATAACGGGGATACTTTTGAAAGACTCATTTGGAAGACTTATGCAACCAGGGGGTAAATGAATAGGTTACAAATTTAAGGTTATTAGAGGATGAATCCACAATGAAAATTTTCAGGTGATTTTCAAAGATCTTATAGTTACATTTTGCGATTTTAATTTAGATTTTTTGAAAGATGAATGGCAAACTGGAAAAAATGATGACAAGAAGTTCTTACTTGGGAGAGAGACTAAAAGTATAATATAAATTAGAATACACTATTATTATTATTGGTAATCTTGGCCAATTCCATCTAAAGACTACCTGTGTGAGGTAAAGAAACCCTTTCTTCATTTCTGCATAGTAGAATACACTATATGAACCTAATGAACTATGAATGAGAAAGAGAACTTTTGACCAGAAACAGTTTCTCTGCTTCTCGTCAGAAATATCATAAATGGAACTCAAATTGATTTCAGAGCTTAAATGAAAAGATTTTTATTATTTATTCGTAGTTATTTTGCCTTTTGAACTTAAATGTATCTACCATTACCTTCATCATAGTGGTAGACGCTGACAGAGAATCTAGACTCTAATATGCGAAAGGCGACCAATTTGCGTGACGATACCTTAATTGACTAAAGCCTTCCAGTCTTAAATGAGAGGAATCGCGTTTGATGAACTCTCAAGGATGTTAACTATTCAGTACAAATGCAATGCGAACGATTTTTTTCACAGCTAATCTTACAGCTACATAAAACCTCGCAATCCATCTCAGGGGCGTGTGTAGGGATTGTTGGGACACCAGCCGTGAATGAGAGGAAAGGGGTGCTGGCTAAAGAGGGGAATGGATTTGCTTGTTAGCGTTTTCCACTCTTTGTGATGTGGTCGTGAATCGAGCGAGGGAAAAACGAACTCTTTAACACATTGGATCGATGAGCTATTTCTCTAAGTTTATCAATATTTTCCGACGTGCTGATATAGTGTGGAGGAGGGTAGCTGGATTGATTCCTCTTTGCTGCATTCAAAATCACACTATTGGCATATTTTTAACAAGTTCTACAAAAGTTGAAACACCTAGTGTCAAGTCTTCAACCCCCAACTGGTATTGCGTAACGCTCAGGGTCGTTAACGAAAATGTAAAAATGTAACAGGCAAGTCTGTTATTTGGTTCACTTTTAACAATAGTAAATTTACAAAAAATTACATATTTAATCTATTTTTACTATCATTCTCCATTATACCTTCAAGTCGTTCACACTATTTCACTGATTGGGTAACCCTTTCATTTCAAAACTCAGCGTTCATTTCAAATAGAGTGTTGAAATAATTTTGTAACTTGAATAACAGCGTCAAGTTTCCACGAATGTTCAGTTTATAAGCCAGATTATATTCATCAATTGATTCAAAGTTTCGCGGTCCATTAATACTTTAAAAAAGACTCTTGGGCTCACCGCGTCGGGACTGGAAAATTACAATCCGAACATGACAGAAATTTCCACCGTAAACGCAGAGAAACTAAAGAATTCATTAAAACCAAATAGCATTTTTCGGACTGTATGGAAAGAATTTGCTCCTTTTAGCTCACCCATGATAAGTTTTACTATAACTTAGCACAGAATATTGGAATGCAATTTTCAAATCAAGGTCAAGCCTGAGAACTGGAGTTTGTACTCGTTTCTTACAAATCAAGTGTCGGGGAACAAAATCCCGTTTTCCACTCCAATAAGATGCATATGCAAGCAGTGACATACTCGGAGTACTTTGATTATATGTACTACAGTATGACCTGACTAATGGCAATAGAATTAGATTAGTTGAAAGTTTTGATTTTTTCATAAATGTTCAGCAGGAGAAATTAATGCATCGGAGCACAACAAAAGGAAGAAAGGCTGCCTTTTAGTGATTAAATGAAAGAACAGTTAATTCTCAAAACATTTTTAGCATCCCAACCATAGAATGTCATTTTTAGGTAGTTTTTATAAGGCACAAGAAACTTTAAATTGGCAAATCGTGTCGAAACCATGGTGGGGATAAATGTGCAAAATTTTATTACTGCTTCATTTTATCGCTGCAAGATGAGCATAAATAATTTTCACAGAGTCACGCTGGCCAATTTCGCTTAGAATAAATGCAACTCAAAATTACCTTTGACTGATGTTAATAAGGATCATATTACTTTGATAGGTAAAATGCATTTTACTGGAGATTTTCCAAAGGATTTTACCAGATTCTCACAAGGGAAGATGTTCCCGATATTTTAGCCTTTAGGATTGGAGAAGGTGGAGGCATGGAACCCACCCGCCCCCCTCCCCCGGTTCGTACCCACGGGGTAATGACAAAAACGAGGCGTAATTTAGCGTGAAATCCAGTCTGCAAAGATGGAGTGGGACTTATTCGAGCGCTGCACCAATTTGCCGCCTTTTTGTCGAATCCGTACGCATCCGTGCGTGTTCCTATGTGGTTGAGAGATAAAATTGGACGGGTGGAACCAGGATGGGACAGAATAAGAGAGGAACAGCGTGCACTAGGCATAGTAATTTCGACACACTGAACTGGGCGTTTCGCACTAAGAAGCCTAGCGCCACGGAGTCGTCGGGGCAGAGGATTATAATGGAAGTGAACGAGATGCCTTCGTTTTACTGTTGAGATCCGTCTTGAAAAATCAAGAAACTTGCGGTATATCCCACAAGAGCATGGGTGAACTATAAAACAATTATTCCGATTTTCCATGCGCTAAAAAAGATTTTCATAAGCGATATTACTTCCAGAGCGGAGACATTTTATGACAAATTCGATCAAAGATGAAACCTTCTTATATACTTAAGCTCGCGGAGACAATGTCCGAGAGTGAACTGTTATATAGATTTAATCACAAAATCTAAAATATAGCCTAAACGCAATGCTTCTAAAGTTAATGGTCTAGACTCTAGCGGTATGATTTGATGAATCCTTTACAGATGCTTATAATGGTTAGGTTAAAACTTTCCTTGGTAACATTTTATAAGAGCTCAACGTTTTGCTTTCTAAAAATGAAAACTGAAGAGGAAACATCAGGCACCGGACTTTAATGTCATCATCATGGTACGATTCCCCGAAATATCAAATACTGGGAGTTCGCGACATCCACATTCGCCATTTTGGCTTTGAAACAAACTCGTTTCATCTCTTAAAAGTTCATGCTACGAATTTTTGAAATATATTGGAACCTGATTGATGTAGTTTCATGAAATTGGTTTCTCTTTTGACATACCTTAACCACCAGATGGATTGAACTTCAGGAGTAAAGTTGGTCGTTCGTAACGATAAGTGGAAATTTTCGAGTTGGTCTTTCCTTTTATTTACATTTTACATTTAGTTCCAACGCAAGCATTTCTTTACATCAGCGGTCATATTCACCCACCAGAGTACCAGAATTTAAAGACTATAACGGGAGAGTCCAAAGCGTCGCGCAAATAATTTTTTTAATATGGGATGGGAATCGAAAGAGGACCGATGGCTGTAGAATAAACGATAGATTTAAGTTATTAAAAAGGAAACAATCCTTTGAATTTACTTGCAATATAGAGAAAGTAATCACACCAGCACACTCGCTATTGGGATGAAACGATAATGAAATTATAAAAATAGTCTGTTGAAGCAATACATTAAAGAATACATTTTTCCCTCTCACGTCGCATGGCCTCAACAAACCTAAGAATAGGCAAGCACTTATAAGTACATTCATGCCTCCCCACCATTGCTGATCACCTATCTCCTTTCCAACCATTCATGGAAAGTGTCCGGACAGCTCTGCCACAAGCCTTATTGGCGGGGCAGTATGAGATGTCGACGTAATAGTCAACCTATTACGTCAAAAACACAGAAATGAACGCCATGCTCGGTTATAATGGCTGTTTCGTCAACAGAACAAGTAGGGACTTGAAAGATATGCAGAAACAGACTAGGCTAGAAACATAGTCTAGTGGGAAATGGCTAAAATTAGATAATAATCTGGGACCTCATTATCATTCTTCTTCATTTGTATTATTTTTCATGCTATAAAAATGAGATAAAATTAAGTAAACGGCTTTAAGAGTAGTGTTCAAACTTTGAAAGACTTTCTTCAACGAGGTTACCTACTTTTTTATTCATTTAATATATCTCAGGAATATATGATCTTATTACTAGATAAACTAATTTTTACTCGGGGAATTATTTTTGATCGCAGGAGAACGCAAATAAAAATCATCTCGATTCTTGACGTAATGAGCACCAAAAATTAATGATGCCAAGTATTTTTGTTTGCTTTCAAACCCTCTTCACTTTTCAAAGAGTCACACTCGGTAGCGTTTGGGTGAGGTTAAAGAACAATACAACAAACAATTAGATAAAAACACTATCGATCTGATCATTAAGTCCGGGGAAAAGTAACGTCAATAAATGTTGGCTAGTTAAAATTTTCCAATAGCCATCAAAGGAACTTTTTTTAAACTAACGCTTATTCCCTGTTGCCAAACTATCGAGGTTTTAATTAGTATTTACAGATGTCATTAATTCGTGAAAAAAAAGAGGGAAGACTGTCGACCGAACATTTTCTTTTCCAATGCCTTCCATGACTTCACACTTTCGAGCCTTTTTTCGAACCAAATCTCGTCAGTCCCTCTAACCCCGTGACGTCACTTATTGACGGCGGTGCCATTGAAACGTGCATAAAGAGTGGAGCTTCGTTGATCACCAAGTCAATTTTTTTCTCAGTACGGAACGACGGAGAGAGTCCGACCTGGGAGGAGAAATCATTCCACCTGGCTTTTTAAGATCTTTGCCATATCTTATGATTCCATGATACCTTGAAAAAGAGAAGGAGAGGGAGGAGAATCGAATAAGATCACTTCTTTTCTGCCATTATTAGATGCCACTCGATTTTATCCACTGCGACGGGCATGCGGATGGATCATGCCATGAAGCTACACGCTTGTTTATTATTCCGAGTTCTTGAATGCTGAATCAGAAGACCAGGTCTGATCATTTAGCGTTCCGCGAGCAAGATAAAGTATCACCGGTGCGGCTGATCTAGTCGAAAGGGTGAGCAAAAGGAAGTTTCATGGAGGGAAATAACAGCATGGCAAGTGTCATTCGACATGCTGTAGTTTTGAATATAGGTATATGGTACTTTCCATCTCGAATTCTCTATGCAGTCTTTCGCGTTGTCCGAGACCGAAATATTCCAA
>LYUA01000209.1:290103-301739 GCA_002093875.1 Calopteryx splendens | reverse complement strand
GGGAGATTACGTCGAGAAGTAACACAGGTTTCATTGTTTTTAAGGTGAATAATGATTTACAAAAAAAATTGGAGGTCTTATAACTTGAATGCACCTCATACAACCGTATATTACAGCAGCCGAGAGGGTATGTGGTAAGGAATGGAAGGGCCACCAGACACTATGGCATTGATTATTAATACCAATCCGCATCCTTTCACATTCGGGATGTTCAATTTTCCCTGCGTGTTTCCTACCGTTATGTTTATGAATTGTGCGAGGGGAAAAAGGTTATCCTATCTGTTCGGCATTCAATCTCTCCCTCAACTTCTCGCCGTGGTCTCGCCTACCAATGTAGGTTAAATTATCCCTTCTGTTTCATCGCTAAACTGGAATAATTTAACAGTTTAATTGTCTATGCAGTCTTCGTGTTTCCATTGGCTCCCAAAACAAGGGTATTCATCAGCAACGTGACGCTCTCTGGACGTTCATAACGATTCTTCGAGCAACGCGCAGCTTTCCCCTGCATTTTTTACAATTCCGAGATTAGGTCCTCGTACGAATGGTCCGAAATGCTCGAAGCCCACTCAAGACGAGGTATAACTAGCGCGAATAACTACTATTCTTAACTTATCATTAAAATAATTTCCTTTTGTGCATTTTATGAACCCATATTTCTTCAATGCAGTTCTGCAGATGGGCCTAATGTGCTTAACTCTAGTCGGGTCTGACGTCAGAGTGACTCCCAGGTATTTTATGTGGTTCTTTTTTCTCACGTTTAGAAAACTCTGATTCTTAAGATATAATCCCGTATGGATTTCTTTCGCCGATAATTAATTGCTGCATGTGCTTTCCAATTTAATATTAGACCCCACAACAGGCAGTTAAAACGAGGAAAAATATTTATAAGGAAATTTTTGTCTTCAGAAATTCTAATTATATCCTACATCTGCAAATTCTACTCTTCCAGCTACTATGCTGAGAAATGGTGGAGAAACTAGCCTATAATTATGTAAACATAAGCAATTATCATTTTTTTAATTTTTAGTGTTTTTTGTAATTAGGGACTACAACAATGCGTATATACCAAAAATCCTGAAAGCGTTTCATTTAAGTTTTTGGGGTCTCGAACAGTACAAGATTATTGAAAGATTTAAAACCTAATTCTTCAAAACAAAACAACAAGACGCAATAGTGTAACCATCACTTATTTCAGAAATGCTAAATTCATGGAACCGCTACGTTCAACCTAATATACGTGTATCACTGAAAAAATTAGTAAAAAGTACTTTTATTTTGGATGGCATTAAAATTTAAAAGGAAAAAGACCAATTATTTAGAATTTTATATTTTTCAGACAGCAGGGAAATTAAAATAAAAAACCAAACCTTAATAAAAACATTACGGTTCATGCACACCCTCTAGCGTTGTTAAAAATATTAAATTTGAAACATTTACCTTTCAAACAATATACCTGCAAACAACATCAGCCATACCACTTCATTTTGCTATTTTACTGTGATGTGCAAGGAATGATTCTCGATTCCACAACACACAGATACTTTATCATTCGAAAACCGTTAAAATCACATTGGTTGTACGCAGCGAATTTTCAACGAGGCTCATGTCGAGACAAGTACTAAATACTTGCTAATGGGTGTAATTTTTTCGTTCCTGTTCATTCCGTGGGTAAAGACTAATGCTCCATAATGATACCAAGCCGTAGAGGACGCCCGCTAATGGAAAAAAACCTGCAATCGCTTAATTTTCTCACGAAAATCACATTGTACTTGGATTGGATTTTCAGAAAAAGGTAAATAGGTATTTCTCCTCGTTTGATTATTTTGAAGAATTGCTAAAGAATGCAAAACGAGGAAATTTTTAATATTTGACGAAACGAAAAAATTAGTGAGGGTCAATTAAGGTCAACATAGTCAAAGTGGGAACTAAATTCCGGACATTGAAGAGTATTTATTTATGGATAAATGACATCCACCCTTCTTAACGGATAAATTCTTCCGCCAAAGAGTAGAGACAAATATTCTTCCAAGAGCAGATCAAACGCAAGTTCGAGAATGGGTAACTTAAATAAAAAAAGCTCATTCAATATCGTGGCGCATCTTTCAGAAAATCTAGTGAGCGAAAGAGCCATAGAGTAAAGAAAAATTTAGTGTACAACCTGATATAATATCACTTCTTGGAGAAAATATATCCAATAATACTGACAAAATGGCGTGAGAACGACATTAGTTGGCGTAGCATTTTTCTCAAGGTAAGCACGCTGTTGCAACCAAATTTTCCGATTAAATACCTGAACAGTGAAAACGAGATGCCTACCAATTATGATGAAAAGATCCAATTTCTGTAACTTTATGCCCGATAATATTCTATTCGGATCACAGAAGAATTAAAATTGCCGGATTAAGGTGATGGGAATTCGTTCAGAAGCTGTAAGGTCCTTTGTTCAACTTACCGTCCTGTTGTCTTTTTCTGGATTAACTCATGAGTCATCGTTAAGCATTACATCAGCGTTTCTTCATTCATCCAGATATATTAAATCACGTTAAATTTCGTATCTATTGAAACTCTGACCTGGTTCTTCGAACTTCGTCATTGTCCTTTAGGCACTAGCACCTTAACACTGGTAGTGACTAATTTATTTCTTTTAAATTCCTATTTTACAATATTATGCTCCACTTCCGATTTTTCTTCAAATTTTACATGATATTGCTTTCTTTTTACCATATTTTTATAGCTTTTAAAAGTTAAAGGTGTTCTTTTGATTCAAATCTAATTTTCTATAAATATTATGTTTTCTTTAACTATAAAATGTCATTCCTCCAGCATATAACTTTCTCGACATTTAGACAGTAATATTTCTGAACTGACATTAAATAACATTTTCAATTTTTCAATCGAAATTAACTGATTGCATCACCTGTTTCTCTCAATATACGTAACAACTAATAACCATTACTGCCAAGAAGAAAAAAAGTACGCAGTCTCATTCCTCATTCTATCTGTCTCTGTAATTCCCACCAATGAAATCATTTTGTTTCAAGATTTGGAAATATAGTGGACTATCTGTGGATGCATTTGAGCTCGAAATATTTTCATTTTATTACATACTCAAGCGAATACTCTGATCTGATAAATTGAAATTTTATTTTGATTCCTGGTGCATTATTTAGATTGAATTTTGCTCTTTACTCTCAGTAAAGAGTCTTTTCAAGGAAGTTTATTTAGGTCAATAGAGAACGAGTCATTCAACTCAGAAAAAAATTTAAAACGTCAAATTATGCCTTGCTCAGATTAATCGTTTGAGAATTATCGTTCCAAAAAACCCAATTGCATTAATATCACACTCATTCAATCGCATTAAAATCGCACTCATCCATATTCACTTACACACACAAAAACACATAGCAAAACATCCGCAGGAAAATGTTCAATACTCGTTCAGACGACCTCAATATTTATAATTCCGTAGAACTACACAAAATGGATGATTTTTTTGACGCTGATAATACATGCCACGGATGCTATCGACGAAGGGAAATTAAATTGCTTTGTAAAACAATTTTAGATAAGTATCTTTAATGATGGTTAACCCTATTCAAATTGAATTTCTTCATAAGCATTGCCAACAATATTTTGGAACTTTGATGAATATTCTCGTTAATAGATCCCACGACGCATTTAAAATAGAGATAGTGTGGAGAGCATGCATAAACGGTCAACGAAAAAGTAAATGATTATTAGTTTTTTCAAATGAAGGTTTTCTCTTTCAATTCGTCTACAGATTGGTCTAGCCATAAACTAATACAAGGGCTAAACTATGAATTAATGCTCTGGCATGTTTATAATATTCAGTTACCCCACCATTTAAAATGCCCATAAAATGTTTTAAATCATGGATTTACCATTTCCCTTTTACTTGGCGGTGGCTTTCCTTCCTAAAATTACCAGTCCCGCCATGGAATGAATTTATTTCACATTAATTCAAATGTAGTCTGCTGCTGAGGAAGCAAGAAGAACTTGGATAACGAAAGTAATACAGGCGACCCAAAAAATTGATTACGTATTCTGAATTTCACTTTAAGATTAAGTAAAATTGTGAGGTAGTTGGAGAGATAAGAAGAGAAATGTAGTGACTGAAGACTTTAAAAAATGAAGAATTTAAAAAAATGTCAATTATATCTGAAGGATCTCAGAAAACGTTTTCAATGTGACTCATTATGATTGAAATGCAAAGAACTTTGGACAGTCTCTGCGTTCTTCAATATAAATACTTCCTAATGATATGTCTATTGCATCACCAACTGAACTTTAACTGAGCATTTATATGTGATGTGATTCAAAACCCATCTAAATCACAGAGAAAACTAATAGGCATATATAAGGTTAAATCTGAGATACTACACATTTTTGTCATCACCAGCTGTATATTTTCTATCCAGTTTCAATTCAGTCTCCAAGAGAAATAGGGAAAAGCCTGGAATTTAACGAAACGTTTCCCATCCAGGGAATTTCGATCATGTGGCCCATTTGTTTTAACTTCCTTTCAAAGTTTCCCATATTTCCAGGCACTCCCTTCACTTTCGCTTCTATCAACAGATCAAAATTGGTCTCCACCCACTTCTGATTTTTTTAAATGTTTTTCCTAGATCTGGTCCCTTACTTCGTTTACTTCAAAAGTGACGTTATTGTGACCAACGATCTCTAAGCTCTCGATTTTTTTGACTCTGCTTCCCAATTCTTGCAGTTAGGTACTTCATTATTTCCTATAAAGCTCGCTCCTATTCATCCTCCACCTCTTTTGGTCGTATCCTCCATGCCGCCTTTTCACGTCTATCCCTCACCTGAAGCTGGGAGATTACAGCGCAACACCATTCCACCCCCCCCCCAGCCACCTATCGGGGAATATGCCGCGGTCCGTCGCTTGATGACCAAAATGAAGAAAGGGGCTGAGTGCGGACATTTGCCAAATGGAACTAAGCTTAAAGAAATGTGCAGTGATAAACGTTTGGAAAAAGAAGAGTTCCGACCCAAGCGTCCACTATATATCAATGATACCGAAGCATCAAGTGTACATCATCTACTAAATCCTTGGTTGCTACCATTACCCATGATCTCTATCACGAGAAATCACGGTAAATTTGTGGGTAATCCAGAAAAAAAGTAATTTTTTTAAAAGTACTGGGGAATTTTGATGAGAGAGTAAAAGAGCGATGTTAAGTATTTGGTCTGGTCAGGCCACACTTAGAATACGCTTCTAATGGGATCCTTGTAAAGTGTATTTCATTACCGAATTAGATTGGATTCAGCGCAGAGGAACTAGATTTTATAAACGATTTTACAATACGTTTAGCAGCTTTATTAGATTCTTAAAAAAACTAAGTTGGGAATCCTTCATCGACCAAAGGCTAAATTGTAGGTCAAATCTCTTGCATAATTTAGAAGTGTGTCACTTTCCTGATGATACCGAGAAGGTATTGCTATCATCTTCGAGCCACAATAGAAGAAATCATGAACATAAGATGAAAAAGAACGTATAGAACGGACAGGATTGAAATATATTTTTCCCCCAAAAGATAAGTGATCAGAATAATTGCCGAAAATAGCGGTGAAACAATAATTTACCCCAAGTAGCCTAGAATGTATTCAACTTTATTTCATCTAATTTCATCTTCTGCTTGAAGCCTTTCTAGTATGGATAGAGTAGTGTTTCATGCTTAAATATTGAAGTCGGATAGTGTAATTCGGTCTAGGTATTTCAATGCAAAAACGAATCTCCGCAATGCCAATGGTACAAGATACTAAGAGGGACTTGGGCGGTATTATTGCGAAAAGCACAACAAAACAGTCCCAAGAAAACAATTTTGTCCTTCCTTAACTTATAAAGAGTAGCCTAAGAGTCAAAACCAAAAAAAACTAACATTGCATAAATATCCCATTTGGTGAAAATGCATCACACAACAGAATAAGCGTGACAAGTAGAATCAAAGTACGCACTTCAGAAAAATGAAATTGACTGGAGGAATCAGTCAAAGGGTTGAAATTCATGTTCAAAATGCCAACGGGAAAAAAATAATTCATGTAAAAACTTCGGTCACGGAGAGGCAAGTCGGGAGTTCCGAAATTGACCAAACATCAGCGTGAACGTGAGGAAGGGGAAAATTTGGGAGGATCACTAAAAACAGTTGAAAAAAGACAGGGGGAATCCTAACAAGGTGATTTTTTTTATTTTTAGATATTTCGTTTAGTTGGACGGCCGAAAATTAGATGTGAAATTTTTGGTAAAGTACTCTTAAGAGTAATTTTCCATAAAAGGTTTTACATTTTTAATTCCTTGCCCAAACAACTATTTTGACCTTGAATATGGTTGATTTTTTCAGCAAAGTCTGATTTATGTTTTCTCATAGAAAAAAGAAAGATGTGAAGTTCAAACTTAATAGGAGAAAAGCATTTTAATGGTCTATAAGTGATGAAAACTAAGTCTCCTACAGTGTAAGAAAACCCATTACAAAAATGCGTAAGTTTTGCAAAAAAAATATTTCTCGATTTGGCTTACTCACTTCAGCCAGCAGTCATTTTGAATTCTCTATCATGAACATTTTATCTATCATACTATAAGAGTTGCAACAATATTTATTTTTTTAATTGGCATTTTCCTTTACTCTATATCAAGGTTAATTAAATAGATTTTACAAATATCGAGTAGATTTTAAAATCATCAACAACCTTAGACTACACAACTATGTAGGCTTCATATATCACTTGGCTCTCAAATTTCGTTAGGTGCCAACCTGTAGGAAACCAATACATTTAATGAATGAAAGAATCGCACAGTCGAAACGGTCCTCATTTCTAACAAAAACATTCCGAGTGTTATTCCATAAGTGTCATGAGGACGCACATTGTAATTAAAAGTGAATGCCCAAAAGTTTCGAGGACTGCTATAATATAAGAGGAGAACTACAACCTCTGCCGAAAAAGAAGCACAAAAGTTCTTTCCTGGCGCACTGGAAAATTAAACTCAGATAAATTAAAAGTAATGGAAAAGAATGAAGGCAGCGGAAGGGCTTGATAATTCCTCTAATTGAGCGCATAGCAGAGAAACCGGCCAGGAATTGTGCGTGGGAGTAGGAATCGTTAGACTGGACGGAAAGGGGCGGGGAAACGGTTTAAGGCCGAAGTGGAGCCGGGAGAGGGAGGATGAAGAAAGAATGAGGAAGCACTTGGGAATGGAAGAAAATCCGGGGCGGACTTTGGTGGGGGGTCTAAGGACGTGGCAAAGATCGGGTAAAGTGGTGTACGTGTGGGGGAGGGAGGGGTGAGTGGGAGTACCCTGATGGTCCGAGATGAAAGGGATAAAGGAGCTGGACGGGAGAGAAAGAGGGAGAGGGGGAGATAGTGAGAGAAAATAGAGGCATTAGCGCAAAGAAAGTGAAGAGGGATGGCTGGGGAACAAAATGGAAACTGGAGTGTGGAAAAGGAGGCATAATGTGGAGACCGTATCTTTTAGCATGAATGGAAGAAAGGGACGGAACATTCGGATGGAGAAGGAGTACACTGGGCGAGGATACTTGGCGATAAAGATTGACTGGTCTCCCTCCACCTCTCTTCTCGAGGACGTCGCGGCGCACATTTTTTTCTCCCGGCGGCTGAGAAACGCCCCACCCTCACCCGTGGGAAAGAATGAAGACTTTTCTCGACTCTGATAAACCTCTTTCTTCGCCAGATACTTTCACTTTCACCCGAACGTGAAAGTCGCATTGGACGAGAGCGCATTACACGGAAAACCAAAGCTCTTCCTTTTTCTTCTACTTCCCCACTCAGGGTGAACGGGATAGCACCGAGGACGTGGGATGAGATGTAACCATTGCTGTTAATTAGGAGACTTCTCTGAAATATGAGAGTTGTATTACAGACGCAAGGGAAGCCTAATGAGTTAAAACAAAGGATCCTGCTGGCATACATACAATGCCCTTTTCTCGCAAAATTCAGGTCAACTTCGAAGTACCTCGATCATCCAAGGTCTAATTTCTCTCACCAAGTGAATATATTCCTTTTATTAATTTTCGCCAGTGTGTTCACACGTTTATAAGAGCGGGAAATTTTAAAGCCCTTTAAAAAGAGTAAAAGCATTTAATTTCCTGCAAAAATATGTACAAAAAAATTAGGAGAACATTTTTCTCTCCACATATATTATGAAATGCTGGCATTTCATTATCAAATGGACTCAATACTCATAATAAAAGATAATAAACTTTCCCAAAGCAATAAACATCAATTGCAATTAGCAATAAACTTCAAATTTCATTTCATTGATATTTTTTAAATTAAAGTTTACTCTATTGATGTCAGCAAATATGAATTATAGAATTAATGCCAGCGCACCATAGAATAATCGTGGCTGAAAGTGTGGCATCATCGAAATTCGTTCACGAAAGGTTATCACAAATACGTGATAAAGGCCTGCGTGATCCAGAATCGTGTTTAAGAGATAGAAGTGGTAAACATGGAACGATACCCTGAATACGGAAAAATTCGGCAATTATTTTTTTCCGTATTTGAGAATACCATACGAAGAAAAGAGCAACTATGTATTACATGATCACTTCGTGCATAACGGAATTGATACTCGGTCTACGCCTATTATTTATTTAATATTCAATATACCTAACCGTAGTTTAATTACGATAATAGGCTAACGTAAACTCATTTAAATGCCGTCATTTTAGCACATGGATATCGGCGTTAAGTGGAAGCAACGGCAATACCGCAACTGAAGAATAAAGCAAACTCGTTCAAAGTCTGTTAATGAGTATGGGAATGCGCGATCTATTCAACGGAGTCGGGGAGTCGGATTGATGCGGAGGCTGAGAAGCAATGGCATCCCGTTCCGATGCTCCAGGGACTTTCCCCGGTGATCTGATAGTTTTCTGCAGTGTTCCACTCCTTATATGGATCCCCTGTCGTGATAACTTCTCGTGAAGTTTGGCCGTTAATGACTTAGTTAAACTGTAGTTCCTTAGCCTTATTTCCTTTAGTTAGTTCCCATTGCAAAGGAAAACAAAAATCTTTCATGGTCCTCTTCTCGTTACCCCATTACCTAATTTTTACATTACTTTATTTACCAACTTATTCAATAGGCCGAAATGGAACTACCTATGAACTACAATCGATGGTCCCAATATTTTTCCCTTTAATATACCTATGCTGTTCTCAGAGTCCACTGTGACAATTCCCTCGCCCCTACATATTCCTTCGCATCCGTTACCCCTTCATCTTTCCCTCTCTTATTCCTCTCCATTGAAATTGCATAGCGTATTAGTTCAGCTTTTAATATCGCCATTCTACTGAGTTACGAGTCTGTATTTTCAATAGTAAAAATTTAAACGGCAAATATGTCAGTGTTTGACTAAAATTGATGTGTGGATTTTGTTGTGAAAGCCAGAGAAGAAAGAAGAAGAAAGAAAGAGAAAGTTGTGAAAGAAAATTAAGGTGAGGAATGTAGTTAAGAAGTTCTCTTACAAACTATAAGATAAGGACCTTAGGCAAAGATGCAGAAAAGGTCAGTGGAGACGATGATATGCAGAGTGGTTTTCTATGGCTCGGAAACTTGGTTGAAGCAGGACAAATGCAGTTTGGAGGGTTTTGAGATGTGGGCGTGAAGAAGAGTGAAAAATGTGGAATGGACAGAAAGGAGAACGAACTAAGAAGTTCTGGATATGGTAATGGAGGATACTATTGGGAGAAATCCAAAGAAGACTGGAAAGGTCAATGCGGGCGTATTGAATAATCCCTAAACATATCCGCGTGGACTGACGCACTGAAATGGAGAAGGTATTAATGGGAATTCCCTCCTTGGGATTCGAAGTGAACTCGCAAAAAGTCTCATTTGTTAACTTCTATTTCTTCCGCAATCCCCCGTGACACGTTTTTAGGGGGTGCGGTGATCCGACATGGTTAGCGGATGGGCATCACTCCATGAGACCAAAGTTACAGCGGATTGCGGATTTCCGCAGACAAAGATACTTCGATCCTTCCATAACCTTTCTGCCGAGCCCGTACCTTTCGACGTCCGCCGCGGGGGGCCACTGCGGGAAACAATGAACTTGCAGGAGCCGCCAGGTGGGAATTTAAGGTCTCGAGGGTAACGGACGGGAGGAGGAACGACGCCGGCGACCCCGGTCGGCACGAGAGTGGATGAGGGAATAAAGGGATGGGGGGGGGTTGAGCTTAATGCGCGCATATCAAGAGAGCTTCGCGGCCCCGAGGAAGTTAAAGGGTAAGATAGAGAGAGAGAGAGACTCCAGAGCGGGGGGTATTTAGCCGTCGAGGACGAGCAATTAGGGTCGATTATGAGCGGGGAATTCGCGGACGGTTGAATGCGGGGACGAGTGAAGAGGTCGCGGAGGGAGGGATGCCGATGGGAGGTGGACAGTTTAATGGGTTCGATAATGAGATGAAAGGAAGGGTGCGAGGAGGGGGAAGGTCCTGGGCATCGAGGAGGGAAGGCCCTGAGGGTCGAATGGGGAAGAGGAAGGGGTGGAAGGGTAGGCATGACGATGTACCACGAGAGCGTTTGACTCCAAGCTCACAATGGAGCTCTTTCAACCGATTGCCACTTTTGCTTCAAAATACCCTGAATTTTTCAGGTTTTCTAAAACAAAAATCTACATTTCTCATCGTTTCGTCCCTTAAAATTGTCTTGTTGCCTCAATGGATGATACTTGAGTAAAAACCTTGTAATTTATCTGAACCCTATTATTCAAAATCATTTCTCCAACGTGATCATTTCTATCAATTCAACGCACTTCAGCGTTTTAGAGTACCACATTAATTTTCAAACCAACTGACTCCATCTTTAAGATAAAGGATTGACTCCCGTTATGTCAAACAATGGGTGAATTTCGTGAAAAACTGAAAACGACCCCGTTCCACGAGTAGCATTGTCCTTATATATATATATATGAATACCAGTTCATTTTCTCAACATTGAAATAAAATCGGTGTTTGAAGCATTTAAACTTGTGTTTCACGTTCACAATGCTGATGATTTAATTTTTTTGATACGGAGGCGTGCAAAAAAGCCCACAAAAGTGAAAATATTGCTTACTCTTTCAATTTCTCTGCATCATTAAACGCACCCAGCGGTAATTTCTTTTTATATATATATTTTAGAAGCCGATGAATAAGTATTACTAGCGATTTTAGAGGAATTTAATGATTTCTCTAGACATTCTAGACACAAACTATTACATGACGTCTCCAGGTTTTGTTTTTTACAGTTTCACATTCTGTTTCCCAGATTGGTGGCCTTGCTGGTCTTATAAGACGTTTCCTCTGAAAAGAGAAAAGGGTGCTCGTGGATCGTTCTTTTTACGGCACAATCGTCTTCATTTGGATGGAAGGGAGCAAGGGCCCATCGGGAAAGTGAATTGACATAATGGAGGAAAAGCGAGGACAAATGAAGGACCGAGAAGAGGAAAATGGCATACGTAAGTGAATTCGAGGGTTGAAGACGAAGGGCGAGGGTCTTAAAGTGAGGACAGTGGATGTCAGTCCTCCGACATTTATGTCAAAACAGAAACACATAAATCCTTTGGGTGAGTGCGGATATATATATATATATGTCAAAAGGATAT
>LYUA01000209.1:179049-190569 GCA_002093875.1 Calopteryx splendens | reverse complement strand
TTTAGCACGTCGTCGCATTCTTCTCCGGACATCCTCAAATAACTATGACATCGATCTCCAGATTGTCTCTTGCCGTACTTCAAGGAGGTCACCTAGAACCTACCAAATTTTCGTTAAGGAGCCACACTAGCAAGAGATTTCAAATGAATCCTCGAATGAAATCTCGATGATCTAAAACAAGGGGTAGGCCCAATGGAGCATTTTTTTTAAATTTCATGTTACGCGATTATTCGCATCCAAGCAATTTCGCTCAACTGCGTATTATTTTTCATTAAATTTCCACCACGATTCTTGAAAGAAATAATGTAAAAACGTTTTAGAACGTATTCGCGCGGCTGCGCCCGCTGGGTGTTTTTTTTTCTACTTTGCGTATTGCTTGTGGCATCCGTGAGATCTCCGATGTCAAGGTGAGAGGTTTAGCCGTCGGCTAATCGAGGAGCAGTCGGTATAGAGCGTCGTAGGTCTTCAAGAATGGATTTTCGGGTCGTGGAGGTTCTTTTTCTTCAAAAAGATTTGGAGGTTCGGTTACTTTAGCAGGGCTATTTAATATAAATTCATCCCTTTAATCCCCATCTTCCTATTTGCCTACTCCCCTACCGTTAACAATGATGAACGACGCTCGTATCATTTAGTAAACGATCATCACCTACCGTACTGAGAGAAATAATAACAAAAATATTGATATAATAAATCATATTTTTATTTTCACTCGCATATCACATTTTTCCCTTTCTCCTTTCTATTCCCTTCCTTCGGGTTGAGGGCGGAATTCCAAAAGTTTTTAAACGCACTGATGCCCACAAATGCGTCATTACCAGACAAACTCACGACCTGTATCTTATACCGAGGTGTAGGTCGCAACGGCTCATGAGAGAAGATTGAGGACAAGCAGACACACAAACTCTATTTATCCTTGTGTTAGTGCTCGGCAAGTTAGATTGCGGAAGACACGAGCAACGAGGCTAAAACCTAGACGAGATAATAAATAAAGCATTTTTCGTCATATCACCAATGACATATATTTTTACAATATCAAAGATTGTTATGCCAGTCAAGATAGATTTGATGGACACGAATGGACTACTGGTTCAATTCACGATGGCTATAGATGGACCATTGCTTCATGCCTATTCTCTTTTCCTCCCTTTACCTCGCTTGCACAACATTTCCTCCTCTATTAGTCTCCAACAATCAATCCATTGCCAAACGATTTGCCCAGGATCCACTTTTCCTACCTTCTAATTACTCCCAAGATCCTTCTCTCCTCCCCAACTAAGCCTAGTCTCGTACATTTTTCTTTACCTCCATTTCGATTTTTTCATTTTTTTCCACACCCTCACTTCAACATCCTACACTTCAATGATAATCTTCTTATATCATTGACCTGGTTTCAGAGCCAAGGAAAACCAAGCTCACATCTTTTTCTAATATCTTCAAATAATTGTCTTCAAATCTTCGTCTTCGCTTATATTTTACCATAATAATTACATTATTTTCCAAGAACACTTTGTAATTTTGTCGTCAAAGGGAATGAAACTGGCCACCTACTCTGAATTTGCAAATTATAATCGCCTTATGGCTTACCTATTTTGAGGAGGACTTCATTCTCACATTTGGAAACGCACTTCGGGATGAAGAATTTTGGTGTAGCGGAGCGATAATAAGGTCCAAAGTACAGTGAATGAAACTGGCCCTATACCCTGCATTTTTGAATTTCAAACACCAGGACGTCCTGCACCATTTGTGATCAATCGATAGAGGATAAGAAAGGGGGATCTACTGTCCTTGTGGATGCCCATGATGAAGAGTGTAGCTACCCTCTCTATGCACGTCCCTAAAAGAATGGCAAATATCTTGGATACTCGCAAAATACACACATCAAGCGGAATTTATGCCCTAGAAAAGTTTGAGAATATCTACTCTCGGAACCCACCCGAGGTAGCAGATCGAACGTGGACGTTGCGACCGATCCGACGGAGGACTGAGATCTAAATAAAATAAAAGATCTAATAAAAAAAATATAGCTCCATGATAGAGGCTCGGCACACAGGTGACTAAAATAAATAAATTCCCAAGAGTGAACGAATTCCAATGAATACTTTTAACGATATTTACAGTCAACAATTCTTCTAAAAAAGTACGGTTTACAGCTCATTGTGCTGAGAGTCCAAAATTCTTTTTTTCTGTTAGCGAAGTCTCCTGTTTGATCGGGTCCTACAGAAAAGCTAATTCCACCTATACTCTTAATGTATTCCATTAGGATGATGAAGTTGAAACGAGTTCTCTTCCTCAAAATTCAGAAGCTTTTTTAAAATTGAAAAAAAACCATTGCGCTGCATCGAAATCCGTTTTTCTTTTTTCAAATAACACTTGCCTTCCCGGGCACCTCGAGGCCAGCCGCTCTCTTCCGCCCCCTGGCGGAATAAAACACCTTTACAACACACCCAAGTTACTAACACACTGACGAAAATGTCTTGAGGCACAATTTCTTTTTAAGTCTTGAGTGCAGCACTCCGTTCCCTCAGGCTCGGTCTCACATTGCAGGAGGCTATAGGATCCTAATGGAATATATCCTACCATGGAAATTGGATTAAATTTGGTCATGCCGTTAAGAAATTTCATCACGCAAACATCGTCTAAAAACTCGGCAAGTTGCACGCCAATGGATTGTGTCATGGGTATGCATACGCTCCATCGGTGGAGTAAATCTGCGTTTTAAAATAGACCATTACAGCTCTTCGAGAAACTAACTTATTAGCCATGCAGTAAAACGATTGAACTCGACCCCATAGCCGGAGGCATAAAGCATTGTCACGTGAACACAAAAATGCGGTCCAACAACATTTATAGCAGGGACTACGGTTTCAAAAAGAAGTTATATTTACTAATATTGTAATTGAAATGATATTTCTGAAAATGAAGGGTGACCATAAAATTTATATTTTTTACTATCTACCAAATGGATAAGACACGAGTAAATACACCATAAAAATTGTAGGAATGCGTCTTTCCACATTAATACTAAAATTTATGCTTAAATTTATTTTTAGTTAAAATGTGAGCTATTCTCTGGTTGTAAGAGAAAAATCTCGAATTGTGAGGAGATAATTAAAAAATCATGCAATTAACATGGACGCGAAGAACTTGAAAACAATACCGTAATAGGGATACTATGTGAAGTGTCGGGCCGGTGCCGCAATGCAGTCCTTATATAAAAGAGAGTAATAAACGTCCCCTGACACAATGAATTCAAAGACAGCATTAAGACTGAACGAAATAATTTAAGAAGGTACTAAAGAAATTCGATCTTTTCAACTCACAACCATCGTTGCCTCTCACTGCAGGCAGAGGATAATTCAGATCCCCGTTCCTTATCTGAGGAATCCGTCACCTAATTGAAGCACTAAGATTATCGTAAGAGTTTTTCAAGTTTGTTTTTCTCATCTATCCGCCGAAGCGGCGTCCGATGTCTATGACTGTATCCGCCTTTTTTTATGAAATCGTCATTGACGATATTTTTCAGTGTTCACAGTTGGTAAGACCTTCCCAGCACTCTTAATTCTTTGTGTGAACGATCATCAGGCACTATCGTCAGTCAACTAGAGCAAAGACAAAATTGAAATTGAGTACCCTCTCTTTTATCCTTCTGGTAGATCGTGAAATCCAACGACAATAATATGATTCGTGTTAGCACTACCTTCCACACCCAAAACTACACAGCGTTCCAACCTAAAGCTCGATAAGGTTATGCTGGTGCCCAACTGGCAAGAACTCCCTTACGGCGCTGCGTGCGAAATTCAAACTTCCACAGAAGTTTCTAGAAATTCTTGACTCAATTCTACATATCGAGCCTGTTTTTAGCCTGAAAACCCTCCATCATATTCTCCGATTGCTTCCCGACGGGAGAAAACTAGGGATGGGTTGGACCCATTAAATCCCTTGATTTTCTTTTGGGAGTCCCACCTCGCGGCTGACGCTTGTTGATGTGACTTGATCGATCACGGTGCCATCCGATGCTTATACCGTACGTGAGTGTGCTTGTGTAGGTGCACGAGAGACTGCACCGATCGCTCGCTGCAATGCAGTGGCTCACCTGAAATGACGGCGAAAGTTCGAGGGAGTCAAAAATAAATTAAGAACTATTCGCTCGGGATGAGTCAATTTAAAAGTTGCTCGACTTGAACTCCGAAGTCCACCGAGCGTGGTAGGAAAAATAGACGGAGTCCCTGCCCCCAAGTTACCCCGGCGGCACTTCAGTTTACCCTTTTTCTAAAAGGAGATTTATTTAATAAAAAAAACTCTTCCAAGTCCCGGCAGCACGAAAACTTTTCGGGACAAGTACCTTCACTTCTATCTCCATCCACCCCCAAAAAAACATTTCACATACACGAAATATGTCGTGACCTAATTCACAAAAACTCATCCAGTGCTATTTTCCGATATTTTATTGTCCTCTTTCCTCCGCTGGATGTCAAAAACTACATCTAGGTCTACATCTAGGCTAGGAATAGTAAGTCACCTGCGATAAAATTTAATTTTAGATCGGTGATTTGGATATAACACTGACTAAAACCATGAGAAGAGCAAGAAGCCATTAACTGAAAGCATGGTTTATCAACTAAGACTGATTTGGCACATGCTATTTAATTTTTTTTTAATATTAACAAACATCACCAAGGAAAGAAGAACGTTCAGCTAGATTCGGTTAAGCACGGCGTGCGGCATAATATGTCTCCAAAAAGAACATCATCAACGAACAAACTCGTCATAGCCTCAATTAACCTCATCACGTTAGTAACTGGATATCATCATCATCCTTAAAATAAAAATTATGTAGCAATCGAAATTGTAAGCATTTAATTTTAATTTTATGTAAACCACCGGGATTTCGGGCCCGCGAAATAATCCGCCGCCATTGACCAAGTAGCACCACGAGATGTTATTATTTTTAAGGTAAATTAGTTGCAATACCCTAGTCTCTGATGCAATTGGGAGAAAGTATACTTTTCCTAATTTAGCACGTGATCTAAAACTTATTCATTTTCACAATATTCCCCGGTAATTTCTGTTTTCAAAATTTTACCTCAGAATACCTTCTCGTAATTGGCTTAACTTGATCAAATTCTCATCATATACAAAAGGAGTCCATTATTTTGTAAAGACCTTATTTGGAAAAAAAATGGACTCCCGATAACCGTTTCTGAAAGAGATGCAATAATTTCCAACATACCAAAAGTTGAAACGAACACGTAGGTGTTTACAAAACCAGCCAAAAGACAAACATTTTCCTCGCAATACATCCCGTGCATTTACTTTTCAGCTAAGGGACCACAAAAAGTGATCCGATGACGAGAGAAAAAAACATAGGAACTCCCATGCCCTAACTTTGAAATATGTTTTTCAGGAATCATATATTTTCAAGAAATTGTAAAAATAACCCAAACGAAAAGCTTATGCCAAACGGAAATTAATTTTGCGTTGAAAAAAGAGCTTTCAATTAAATAAATTAAAAAACAATTATGGCACAAATTTAATTGAACAAATTTATTTGAATAATATAAACTATACATTTGAATATCTAAAAAAAACAATAAATATAGCTTTCAATATTTCTCCCTGGGACCAGAAAACGGAATGGAATGTGAAGCTTCGGAATTCCATTTACCTACTAGGTTCATTTTAAGCCTTTTTCCCAGGAATAATTAAGCTATATACCTATTCCATCCACAGAGACATAAATGCAAAACTTTATGTGCAAAATTATGTGCATCTACCATAAAAAAAAACAAATTTAATTAATAGAATTATTTTTCTTTTTAATGAAGCCATTTCCATGCACATAAGTAATCGACGAACCAAATTTTCAGCCGATTGGTGGATTGTTGAAGACTGTGATAGAGGGGGGGTAGGAAAAGTTGAGGCATGTTGGACGAAGTGAAAAAAAGGAAAAAATTAGCGGAAATGAAAGAATGACTTATTGTGGTGAAGGTTTTTCGTGTCGCTTTAAGCGGGCTATAGAAGTATAGCAGAGGATTGTCTTTGCGTCGATCAATTTCCTACCTCATCCTACAGATTACCATTAGTAATAATAATAGCGCAAAGGCTCCACCTTTCCGAAGAATCTTGAAATGCACTGCCAACAGTAACACTACAACATAAAATATCGTAAAACCTTGTCTTCCTAAACACTGCCCCACGCCACCGTGGCGTATGCGACGCTTTCCCGGGGGGTCTTAAAGGCGAGCATGATTTCCTTCCAAGTGACCGAATAAATTTCCATACCCCTCCATAAATGCTCATGTAGCAAGTTCATTTCACTTTTTAAAATACATGGAATACCTAACACATACGACATAAGAGCTTTCCTTGCAGTGCGAGAGATAATCAGATGCGGAAATTTAAAGTGATTTTTTATATCAGAGTTTAATTCATTCCAATTTTTCCCACGCAATTTGAAAAAGCGATTATTTCAAAATAGTGCCAGTATCATAGGAAAAGCCTTCCGAGGCTATAGTACAAATGTGGTGTGAATACGCGGAATGAATTGCGAGCATTCACGATTTTAGGCTTATGGTGCGGACACAGAAATGAAAATTTCAATATTTTTTTATTTCAATTCAAAATAAATTAACCTTTTTCATATTTTAATTCTTATAACAGGCTCGAAAGCTAAGTGTCATACGCAAATTTTCCGAAACCTTAATCCAATCACTATTCTCTCGAGTACCGAAAACAGTTTTACTTGCATATAGCTTGGCTTAGTGATGCTTCTCCATCATTGAAGATAAACATTTTTAAATACTTCATTGGTCCCACTTAAAAAAATTTATTATCAGGAGCCACATTCAGACCTTTTATTTTAACTTTAAGGTCCTGATAATAAATCTTATTGAGTGTAATGTGTATTTATTTCCTTCTTCAAGAGTATTACTTGTAATCAAACAGGAGAAATTCAGGAATATTACTCTAGACGGCTCAATGCAAGATTAAATCGGATGCAGCAATTCTTATGTAAGTTTTAATCACAAAATCGAGTAAATAATTTTGCATTGGCATGCCAAACGACAGTGACAAGAGGGGTGATTTGTAGCGTAAGTTACTATGATTCCTTTTTCTCCCTATAATATAGGCCAAAACTCACTGGGAGGGATAGTTTACCGATAAAACATATCAAACCTTTACAGACCTCCTATTCTCCTTTTTTGGTACCTGTTGTCCTAATACCTCCATCCATACACTATTGCTGAGACCTACAGTGTAGATGTAAGAGAATGATGAAAGGTATTATTACGTGTCACAAAAATGGCAGCTGCCACTTTACGCCGCACACCACCAAGTTATGGGTTCCCTACGAATATTATTTCCATACAAATGCGACATTCCAATTATCGTTTAATCATGTCATTTTCAAAAAAAATATGTGCGCCCACATGCATTTTGCAGGATGGGTGCCTTAATCGAGGTGGAGAGGTAGAGATAGAAACGGAGATGATATCCATAAAATATTCAATGGGAGGCTGAGTGGAGTGACGGTCTCCAAAATGTTACGTTCACTATTGCTCAGTTCCGCCACTCCTTCGGGAGTGCGCTGCTTGCGGGGATGATGCCCCCGACCACGCTCACCCAAACCGCCCGCCGACACGCGCGCAAAAGCGCTGCAAGCGCCGGTTTCGATACGCGCCGCGCTGCTCTTTTTATTATTTTTTTTAAGTGCCCGAAGGCTTAAGCTTCGCTTTCTCGAGATTCCTTCCTCAGGCTCTTGGCCGTGAGGGAAAGGGAGGGGGATCAAGTGTCAAATTTCCTTATCGCTGAGAGGCAGGACCTCCAGACGAGTGAACAATGTTGAGTGCTCGGAGCCGAAAATATCCCATCGGTATTTCCTCAGAGCGTGGACTTGATGGATTCATTGAAAATGAACCGCAGCATAGCACACACATTCAATTTCTGTCACAAGGGATTCATCCGCAAAATGTTTAATCAGTTAAAGCACTAAAGCAAAGGTGGGACCCTCAGGCGGAGGGCAAAAATAAACTATTGTACATTAAACCATAAAGGTCGGCCTTCCTTGAAAATGGAAAAAACAAAATAGGTCCCCTTCTAAAGAAGTCGACCGCTGAGGACCCCTGGTCCCTCAGCGGTCGACTTCTTTAGTCACAAGTAGCACTGTAGAACCCCACGGTGTTGAACCCAACAAAATGCATGGCCACTCGGCTATTGGTAAATCCATAAGGCGAGTTCCGGTAAATATGTTTTACCCACTGAATCACTGAGTGTCACAGATTGAAAAAGCGACGTGATCCGAGCCCAGGCATGGCAGATGAATAAAACGAAGAAAATTCTATGATCCAATATTCCCACGAGATTAATTTCTTTTACGATACGAGCAATACGATGGGAGAATGCGAGACGTTTCAACGCCATCTACAGGGTCCGCTATCACCCTCCCTAAAAGCCTCGCCCGGCCAGGGGGTGCTGGTGGCGCACCATGGCTCCGAGAGAAGTGTCTAATAACGTGACATGCCCGCGTGTCGGCTTCATTTTCTTCCGTTCCACCCACATGTGCATCGTAACACACCGCACACGAGAATATTCGATAGCGACGAAAACGAGTAGACACGTAATTATTGATAATCGCTACCGGACGGGTAAACGCGTCGTGTCTAGCATAACCTCAGCGAAACCTCGACTCAAAGTGTCCATCATTGCATTCTTAATTTTTGTGTTCAAATCATTCAACACCATCGCGATGTATTTGCTATGCACGCTGGAAACTGGAAACTAGTAAACTATATTCATTAACTTTTAGTAGGTATAAAAAATTCCGGAAAGAGTCGAGCGAGAGAACGAGACGCCTGAGTTATTCTCGGGGTCATGTGAGGTAAATAAATGAGATATGCAGAAAAATAAAATGATTATGTTTATTTAATGTAAGGCTCTAATGGTAACCGACTACTTTGGGCACCCCACATCCGTGGCGGTCCATTACGGTCGGTTACCATTAAAAGCACCTTAAGGCTAGTCTTTGATCCCGGTTCTTATGTCTTATCTTTGTTTTTTCGTCGAGGAATGAAAATTAAAAATCTGCTCTATACACCATTTAACGATCCATCGAAAAAACGAAAAAAAATTAAAGAGCGATATCAAGAATCTAACGGAAACATCCAACGTGAAAGAATTTCAAAGCCTTCATCAATTATTACGAACGATAAGCACGCCTAAACTAAAATACCCCCGACGATCACCTGCATGACTTCCCTTTTACCCTTTCTTCCCTCGTCGAAATTCACCCTAAAAGGGCACAGCAGCGTATTTAATGCAACTTATGAGGCAGAACTTCCGGAAACTCCACTTTTATAACCCAGCTCGCTGTCCCTCCCAGGACGAAAACCTTCGGAACCTTTTAAATACCGGTGTTAGCCTGGGTCGGTTAAAAGCGGTCCAGGCTAACACAAGGAAAATCTTAAAAGAGTTCCCGAGAGCGGTAGCGTACCTTACTCTTCATCCCCAAATTCTCCCCCACCTGACCACCCGTCCCCTTCCCTGGAGAGTCCTCCTAAATCGATGCCCACATACCTTTTGACGAGTTGGTAAAACTCTTCCCCCCAGATATGAATGTGCTTTTAAGTAGTTCTCCCTCTCGCTAAAACTTGCACTAATACGGCTCGGGGGGGGGCATGAAATGGGGTTTTGGTTTATTCATAGTACCTTCCACGCATATCATTCCTCCTTCCTTTCATCCTTCCCGCGTCATTTGCCTCGTACTGTAATAATCTCCCACGACTCTCCCCGGATTGTCCATCCGCTCAACTGGGACGGCCTCATAGCTCAGTGGCATGGGGTCGATTTCGACGAATCAAACGGTCGCTCGAAAACGATTTAATTGCTCGCTGTTGATCTAGACGCACGCGGAGAGAGGAGATGACTGCGAGACAGCACTCTGGGTAATGGACTTCAAAATGAAGCTCCATTTTTTTTCAGAAATAGAAATAGGATTTAATTTTGATATGAAAGCTAGGGCACGATACTTTTAAACTATACCGCATGTAATTCAGGAGAGAGATAGAAAGGGGGGGGGTGGATTTCATGGACCACGTCACCCGTGGAGGTGAGACATATTTTAAAGTAAATGAACATTCGTGTGCAGACAAATTATATCAATATACGAGCGAAATTTAAATCCAGGCAAATGTTGTTTAGAAATAAGAATACTTGCGTGATCTATAATCCATAGCATGACGTGGAAATTGGAAATAAAATTTATTTAATTGGCATCATAGAAGTAAACTTCATAGTTTCCGGCGTCTACTGGTGGAGTTTCTCAAAACTGGAATCAAATTAGCAACTATGTAATCCACAAATTTTATTTGATTCATCTGAACTTGTCACAAACCTGGAGGAGCCACGACTGTGGCGAAGCCCTATTCGAACATTTCAAATAAACGTTTTCGTAGATTACTAAGTTTTTCATTTGATTCCCTCCTAACATCACAGTCCTACGAACCCTAAACCTGCACTCGGTCACGCGTAAAACAAAATACAGGTGAACTAGAAGTTTTAAATACTAAAAATATCTAGGAACCATTTTTCGAAAAATCACTTCAATCTTTCAAAATCTCACATGAATTACACAATTGAAAGGTTAGTTCAGTAATTCGAACGTTTTAAAACTCTTAATTTTTTATGACTACGAAATTCATGAAATTGAACGAGTGAAACCACTTATATACTCTTGGTAAAATTTCTGTGCCGTTCTTTTCATTAAAATAATTGTATTTTTAACTGCCCTAGTGTAAAATCCTGAATACAGAACTGGAATGGGAAAAATAAACATGAAGCCTCGGAGATATATTCGAATTTAAACATGTTTTCAGTATTAATTAATTTTGACGCCATTAAAATACATTTGAAATTACTACCCAGTGTTTAAATAAACACTGGGTACATAATATTTTTCACTTTTACTCTTTCTGCTTGCACAGATTAATAAGAATTATATTATAGACCAAATTTATCTGCATATTAAAATACTAATAAACTCAGGAGCATGGCGTGAATATTAAATTGGTATAAAGCTATGACAGTAGGTCCTGAACCAGGTGACTCCTCTGGGTAACTCCAATTAAACTCAAGAAGTGTAATTTTCTGGATACTTGAATTCTCTGCGTAAAAAAGATCGGAAGAGGAAGAGCAATTGGTCTCTCTTCCCTGAATTAATCAATTGCACAGGGCAAAGAGTTTCGTAGGAAGTAGGCTTTCACCTCAGTTATCGACATCTTCCAAAAAATTACTCTTGATCATTAAACTCACATGCCATTGAATAGAACTACTTAAGTTTCTTTGCATCGCTAAGAAGAAATTATAATAAAGGGATTTGGTTTTGAAATTATGAAATAATAATTTTGGCCATGCTGCAACAAAATGCACGCATCATTTTCAATGCACAGACCCAGACAATATCAAACAAGTTGTGCACCATTTTTCGGGTTCCAGGTCATCCTGGGAAATCACAGGCGGTACAGG
>LYUA01000209.1:145178-158084 GCA_002093875.1 Calopteryx splendens | reverse complement strand
ACGCGTGATTGAGATCTTCAGAATGAACACAGCAGTACCTACGTCCGATTCAGCAATACCTCTTGGCTAAAAAATACCGGAGCTGGTCCATGTTTGGCACTTCGAGGACGTGCGACAAGCGCAAGGATTGAATAAAAATATCAACGATCTATCAACTGCGCTCAAACCATGCAATTTAACGTCTCCAGGTTATTATTAATAGTAGTAAACGGGTCATGAGATTCTCAAGAGATATGGAAGCCACGTTTAACATTAATATTGGAGGAAAATGGGCGAAGTGGTAGGGATAATATGATGAGGACAGCATTAGCGAAAGAAGGATTTGCAAGAGGAAGAAAATTGATGGCACATACAATACGTAAAGGCGTAAATAAAGGATTAGTACAGACTTCAATACGGAGCGTATCGCTTCACGGATCCAAAACCTGGTATTTAAGGCAAGAGGATGAGTGAAGATTAGTGGCTTTTGAGACGTGAATATGGAGAAGGATTGAGAAAGTAAGTTGGACAGATAAGATGACTAATGACGAAGTCTTTAATATGTAGATGAGATAAGAGAGGAAGTTGGCTAAGGCAACATCAGAAGAAAACAGAAAAAGTAGGCGGAGGGGGTGATACTGAGAGAAGTTGGAATGCTAAAGGCCGTAACAGAAGGGAGAGTGTTAGGTAAGTGGAGAAGAGGAAGGAAGAGAATAGGCTTTTTTGACGAGGGGAAGACAGGTAGAAAGTATGAAGAACTGAAGAAGAAAATGATATAGGACTAACATGTGGAATTTCACGAGTTACGTCGTGCAGGTGGACCGTTAAAAAAAAAAAACTTAGCTTTAATAAGTATTGTGATTGATTGATTGACCTCAAGCAATATTAGCGTTTAACAGAAATATTCGATTAATTTCTTAAATGAAATCTTTTATACCCGTTCTCTTCCTTCTCCTTAATTAGTCTCCTAACACTCCGCCTCATAGGTACCATTGTTTTTCGTACCGTCATTCGCCTTTCAATTTCCTCCACAGACATTGTATCCCGCCTTTTTCTCCTACACCCAAAAATCAGTTCTTTTCCCAAGTTTTTTTCAACCCAGATTCGTTTCCTTTCCCTGAACTCTAATTCCTTCAAGATCCCTCCAGCCACCCTTTGAATCCGTATTTGGAAAACCCTCCAATCCGCGAGCATGTTCAAAACTTGAACTCCGTCCTCAGGATCCGCAAAATGCCATTGCCACGCCGAGTTCAACTGATCCTTTCTTGATCACCCCACTCACAGCCGTGGATTTGAATCAGTTTCTTAATATGGAGAGTCCTTATTCCATAGTTAATCCCACCCTCTCGATCCCTATAGGTAATTTAATAGAAGATTTTTATTTCACAATGATAAAACGCTATTATTTTATTGTAAGTGAACAATATTTACTCCTCGAGCGTTTTAATTTTGATATAACGCCTCCTTGGGCGTCACTTGGACGACAGCTATGCTCACTCGGATGTGAATTTAAATGGACACACAGCCGGGTGAGTATATAATGAAGAGTACAAGATATCAAAAAATAGAGAAAAGTGGGAAATTTGTTAGATAAAACACTGTGCGTGATATTTAATTGAGACGTAACAGATGCTAAATGATCTTAGACACAAACATCTATTAAAATTACCAAAAGAGTTTGTTAAAAAATTTTGAACGAAAACTCGTTTTCATAATATGCCAACGCGTCACACGGTCCAAATACGTAGTAGGTACCAACATGGTTTTCAAAGCTTATAAATAAAATTATAAAATGGGATCTTAATGAATTTTTACGGCTAATTTCATTGCTAGCGAATTTCCATCCATGTAGCCAATCACATGACTGAATATTAATTAGCACTTAAGGATGCCAGTTATTGAGCGAAATAATCGCTTAATAGATTTCACATATTTAAACGATATAAGTTGGTCTGATTAAAATCGGTTGTCGATTTGTTTTTCCCAGTAATTCGAAGACGCATCATTTTATGATACCGCGCATATTTACAAACACCGTTTCTTCCCTTTGAGAATTTAATTAAGGTAAGAATGCAGAACTTTAAATGGAAAAATCAACAATTTACATCAGGTCGAAACTTAGATTTAGATATCCCACAGGAACTATACATTAAAATATGATCGATTTAGTCGAATTATAATCTCCTTATAATCAAATGATCTATTATGGGACTTAAAATTAGATTTGGCAACTGAAAATATGAAAATATGACAGTATGAAAATAGTAAATTCCAATGGTGAGGAATAAAATAAAACGGGGACCCACTGTTCTTTGCGATACGAACACTATTGTCTGCATCATCCGCGTCGCATGAAATTTCAATGCAAGAGATCAAATATCAGAAATCAGAAATACCGATTGTCTACTATTTCGCTTACCTAACATCCTCCCTTCCATCACGTACTTTCATATCCTGCGTCTTATCGATAATTCTTCTTTCCACATGTGTCTTCTTAGAGTTTCCTTCAATTAGCTTCCTCTCTCCTCTCTTACGGACTTTTTCCACCATTCTCCACGTGAAATTCTCGAAAAACGTGTGCATCATAAAAAGCAGTCCATTCAGTATTAATATCGTAGCACGTGTGTAGTTATCCACCAGATATTTCAATATGCCCCATTTCCCTCGTAAAACTCCACGCATTATCAATTCTGTAGCCACTTGTCGAAGAAACAATTAATTATGCGCATAATTACACTTAAGAGCATGAGTTATGCACAGCTGTCATTAATGCTTCTAAGGTCTTTGTATTGGAAAACAAACTATGAAGTTAGGTATTACAGCGTTTTAGGAATATTTAGTACGCTAAAGAAATCCTTTCGAAAACAAATGAGAACGAGCTTCAAATCATAAGACGAGTGGTCGTCCCATTTTCCACTCTCTCTTCCAATTCCCTGTAACATGTTTTGATTGCTCTTACTTGTCCTCCTTCTGTGGGCTTGACTCCGTTGCAATGCTTTGAAAGTGAACAATTATCACTTAAAATAAGCAGCCATTCCATCAAACTTCCAGAGAATCCGTATTTTTACCCGAAAAAGATTTTCAAATACGATTACCCTGGTAATACGAGAGCGTGAATTCCCTAATCCTCAATATTTCTTTGAGCACGGCCCTCTCCCTTCTGCACGATCGTTTTAATCCGCTTAAACTTTCCCAGGATCCAACGTTAGCTAAACATTATTCATCCTACGCAATGGTCCTTTCAAAGTTCTCTTAGGAAAATATTATACTTCAGCGTCTCAAGTCCTTTGAGCGTTAAGTTATTTTAGAAATCCGCGGAGGAGAATCATATTTGTTGAGAGATTTTGGAGAGGGGGACATAGATTACACGGAACGAGCATATCATCCATCTCTGTGCCCTGGAACGAAAAGTAAAGCGAAAAAAAATTTGCGGAGAAAGGGTGATAATGAAGTTGGAGGAATCACCCTTTTGTTACCAAAGATTAAGGCCATAAAAATCAAGACCTTCCGAAACTTCTAAATATTATAGTAAAAATACGATGAATGCGCTCGATTTTTCCTAATTATTAAAAAAAACAGTATTTGAAAATGACCAAAAAATTAAGTGAAGCCATTTCCACCCGCATATAAAAATAGAGCAACACACTGATTGTAAACCACCACCGAAGATGTCATACGTGGCCAGGAGGCAGATTTTAAGTTATAGTTGAGAGAGCTGCACTGAAAAAGCTATCCAGTTTCAGATATTTGTTCTTATGATTACGAATTGATGATGAAGTTTCAACTTAAATTCAATCAACTGAGTAAAAAACGGAAAAATAGATGTTAAAGTAACTAGCAAATAATGAGGCTATACCGCTCTTGAGGCTACCGCGGATGGCTTTTCTAAGTGCTTACAGAAGGGACTTAGAAGCCAAATTTGACTCAGGGCTAAGTGTTAGACTTTTTGCAAAAATGGCATGTGACTACTTGGAATACTACGAACTAAAATTAATGATAAGTTACATGAAAAATATTGGGAAAAGTGAAATCTAAGAAATAGGAAAACTAAAGGTTTACTTGATAACAGAAATGAGGATAACTCTACGTAGAACCGCATGGTAACAGTTGCCTTACTCTTTTGTTAAGCCTATAATAAAAACTATCCTAAAATTTATGGCCATTAGAGATTATTAAGTATAATATATTACCATCACGATCAGTAATCTGCCTATTAAAGGTAGGTTTTGGACGGTCTCAAATATCTTTTACGTTTTGCAAGGACTTTTTGTTTGTTCTACATTATTTCCTTCTTTATTTCTTTGTTTCTTCTACCCACCATGTTGTCTAAAAATCAAATATTCTTCCTTCTTCTACCAGGGTTAATATATTATAATTTTCAATAAAAACAACGAACGCATCTAGACAGCATGAATCGCTGAGGCCATTTGGTCAAGGAAGTCAGTTCAAGAAAATCCATTCCCTGAAGAATGAAATTAAACATATTGGATGCCAATGAACCACGCGGAATTCGTACCAAGACCCCCCAAATTACCTGGCGGGTGCATATTTACATGGTTGAAATAACATCGGCCCCAAAAATCTTGACTACAAATCGACTTTGTTGAAATTAAATAAACTTAATTCATAATTTCTTCTCAAAATTAACGTAGGTGTCGACAATAATTTTAAAATGCCTGTTCATCAATCATATCAACAATTCAACAATCATATCACCTGCTGGTACTAAGTATGTTTTCAGAAACACACGATGCCGTTTTTTGTATCACTAAAAACATGCAGTTATTATCACTAAATAAAACTCAGCTATTGCCCACATTGCGGATTCATTGGCGAGGGTTATTCGGTTATTTTGGCTGTAACCTCTTGGGAGGCATTAAAAAAACAAAAAACAAACGGGAGAAATTTTTCATCAGTCCCCAAACGTTTGCCTCCAATTCATTAATATTTGATTGTGCCGTAACACGGATCGCGTTTCAGAGGTCCAAATCCCATCAAATCCGAGGGATTTTCCATGGAGTAAAGGTAAGGTCTCATTTTGATAGCGAGACGCACGGATGGGATAGAATGCATTACATGAAACACTGGGATGGGGGGGAAGTTGCATAGGACGGAAAAAAATTATAAGGAGGTTGTGTTGCTGGTTTTTGATCGGTTCTCGGTGACTTTCAGTACTTAAGGACGCATTAAGAGATTTCAACACTCAAAGGAAGAAGTACAGCACTTGGCGGACTTTCAAACCTTGGCAATCCTTCTCGTTCTCTTAATCGTAGGTAACTAGGGTCCGTGGTAGAAAGCACTCATTAAAAAAATTCAACAAGTTCAAAGAAAATCCTCTGAATTACTGAGCATATGGTTTACAGAGAAAATAAGAATCACAGGAATTATTAGAGACACTACTAAGGATGGGAGCCTTTCTCGGCACGAATAGAGCTAGATACACCTAGGTACTTTTGAATAGACGCAGGACACTCGAGTAGACTTCGGACACCGAGCGCCACCAAATTCAAACCCTTGAGTACTACGGTGGAATAGACCATCCGTTGGGACACCCGGAGAAAATAAGAGCAAAAGACCCTCATACTGATGGGTTAAAATGTTCCTTTTCATGCCACAGAATTCAATATCGCAACAAAACTAAATGAAAACCTCAGCTTTTTTATTTAAAGACATGTCATCTGCATTTTCGTAATTTCGTCACAGAACTATTCAAATGCCAATGATATATTATGTGTAGTGTTTTAGTAGGATACCAACGTAATACCATAGAGTTAGGGTCTTTACTCTATGGTAATACCGTTATACAACAAAAAAACTTCAAAATGTTTTCACGGAATTAAATATCTTATTAAATTAATAACTTATTAATACGACGTTCTTTAATGAAATTTATCGCATAGATAATTCAATCAATAGCAAATAATTTTAAATCAACCATCACTATTAGCGCGGGGTTAAACATGCACAAATGGTGGTTCTTTTTCTAAAACACTCAATTACTTGAAATCCTAGCACGATATAAATATTCTTTTACCAGATTGGAAACCGAAATTAAAAAAACATTATAGGAACAGCAATGTAATTTTCTGCAAAAATAAGGAGTAGAATTTCCGTCAGTAAAAAATCTACCAGAGTTTTCCACCAATCATTTACCAAGAAGTACTCCGCTGTCAGATTGGTAGGTGGCGGTACCAGCAAACCCAGACTAATAAAACGCACCCGCTGACATTGATAGTGCCATTTCCCGGAATATAGTAGGTGCATGATGACATACCACTAGACTTTCGGGAGACCCATATCTAAAATGGTGGGAGAGGAAAAGGAAAGAAGAATACCTAAATAAACGAAATTATGTAATTGCTGTTTTTATGGTAGTCTACCGGTTATGGGTGTGGAGAAGGATGGAAAAGATGTGTAGTGCACAGAAAGGAAAACGAAGGAAGATGTTTTGCGCATGGTGGGGAAGGCAGGAAGGCTATTGGGATAAAACCATAGAAGGCAGTAAAAGTGGATGTTTGGTGTACCTACTGAGTGGGGATGGATTGTCGAACACAGTGATAGAAGGGAGAATGTTGAGTAAGCGTGGTGAAGGGAGGAAAAGTTTAGACATGTAGGACGGAATGAAGGGTGGCGGAAAATATGTGGAAATGAAGAAACGTTTATTGTAGGGTTGATATCGTGTGTCCATCACAAACCTACCCTTAATGGTAGATTAACCATTACTACTACCGGTTAGGGTACTTTTTTATGGATATCCCTGATGCACGACTAACACGGCACTACCATCGCACCAACACACACAACAATAATTCATCCTTCAATTACGACCACTTACTGCTCCCCTTCATTCCGCCCTACACGCCTGATCTCTTCCTCCCTCGCTAACCCCCAACATTCTCCACTCATATCACAGTCTTCAACAATTCATTGCCACTCAATACGCCCAGAATCCATTTTTTTCCTGGCTTCTATGGATTTCTCCCAACAAGCTCTCCCCTCTTTTCCAACCACTATTTTTTTAAAGATTAGAAAACCAAGAAATATTATGAGAGAAACATAAGTTTTGTTCGAAATCTAGACAGCAAGCTCGAAGCTGTCCCCCAATTGGCCTATAGTCACCTAAAGCGGCCTCAGCCATTGGTGAGTCTTATCACCCCAAACACTGCTACATAACACATTAATCTCCCTCCGTCCCCTAAGTACGAACTTTAGTAAGCTGTTCCCTCTCATTAGTTTTAGCTTGTCCGTCATTCTTCGTTGTGTCCTAGGTATATATATTTGCCGATAATGGTTGAGTCAAATGGATACCTAATAAGTTGGTTGCCCAGCGACCTACTTCATTGCCTAACCATGCCAAATTGAAGGTTGGAAAAAATATTTTCGCAAATGAATATTTTCCCCAAATATACAGGAACGGAACTAAATGATAGCTTTGACGTTAATCAAGACCTAAAGCTTACAGAGAGAGTAAGTTTTTCTTGGGCTAAATCACTACCTTGCGGACCATAAAGGCATGGAGAAACCTCAGGATGGGAGGTCCCCTTTACTCTTACCCCTTCCACCAGCAAATCTTAAAATCTAAACCAAAAATTCTCCCTTACCAGTCTCCCGGGGAGCATGCATGTATATTTTTTTATTCATATTTACCGCACGCGGAGGCATAAAAATAGGTTCCGAAAGTCGTTAGGGAGGCCAGTTACGTAAACCGAGGCCGGTTATCACGGAGGCCATGTCCACCGGAAGAACTTCGGGAAGCCTGGAGTTCCCCAAGCAGCCGCCGCCGGGTTTTTGGGAGCGGAGTAAGGAGAAATGTAATGACAGCCGCCTCCTGGGTTCCTCCTCCAGTGAATCCCGGGGAGATGCTACCGACGTCTACCGCTCCGGTGGGAAAAGGGAGAAACAATCGCATAGACGAGAGCGCTAAATCGTCGCTCAAGTTGTCGCAGGAGAACATGGAGAGTGTGGCACAACACGCACGAGGCGAAGGGCACTCTTCTCGAAGGATTTATTCTGAAAAGGGAGTGTGAAAATCTAAATCTTAGGCCGAAGAAAGGGAAGAAGAAATGGACGCGCATTCAGAAGTGTCTGCTTCCACGACCCCCTGATGACTGTCAGACCCTGAGACACGTCGGATATTATTAAGGAATGGCGATAGGGGGCGACAGGAATAAAGAGGCTAGCAGATTAGAGCCAGGGAACTTCCCGTGAGAACAGATGAAGTGAAGCTAGGGGGGAAGTGAAGAGATTCGTGGCCCCATAGCATTCACAACTTGAATGTTCATCGGTGATATCTGTTCAATGATAAGCTCCTTCATTCAGTGGCTTCTAGGGTACCTTGCAAATACAAATGGCCATGGCCCTCACTGCATTGTAATTCATAATAAAAATAGAAAAATACTTCTTTTTAAGTAGCATATTTTATCCCATTTTCAGCTCAGGGAGGGGGGTTATATAACCAGTTTTAACGCAGTTATGAGTGCCTTAGTTGGACAAAGGGAAAGGGTAGGGGCAAAAAGAGAGATGTACGACAGTGGAAAACTTTCCTGGGCTTTGAGCCTTAGGTTAAAAATAACTTACATGCTTTGTTAAAATATTGTTACCACATTAAAAAAATATTAGAGCATTAAGGCTTTTAAGAGTGGCAGTTTTAATGGTGGGTGACTGAGGACACCATTTTAGATATGCGGCTTGCTTGATAAAGGTAGAATGGACATCACGGAGGGTAGAAAGAGTGAAAGAAACCTGGCACCAATACTGGCCTGCTTTAACGAAAAGAGTTAGCGTAGTCCAATATCCCATCCGATGGACGAAGTATCACATCTCAAATACTCTCCATAAGACACCCTAAAGTGTATTGGTATGCCACTATAATCCTCAACCGCAAGGATTTGAACCCAATCCACCGGACAGAACGCAAGTCATCACAAAAAACCGATCACCAGAAAGATTAACCGAGAATCTGCGACGGGATACACTACTGCCACGAAAAGAAAAGGTCCGAATGAAACCCCTCTTAGAAAGATACAGGGCACCCGAGTGTTTATACTTGAGTCCGAGGAAATTATTCAAACCCACGCATTATGACGATAGATTAAACCGAGGATAAAACAGGGGAAATAGACGTTCCCTTGCAGATAGATTTAAATGCCGGTTTTCCCTTCGCATGGTTCGTGACCATAACAGAGACAAGATTAAACACACCGGAATTTGTGATACTTGGGCCTTGTTTTTCGCCAGTTATTTTTTCTTCACAAAGATTTCATAAAATAAATCATGTCCTTTCACAATTACAGCCTTTATTCCTGGCACCCTAACCACTCTCCCACCCGAGCATTTACGAAGGGTCGAAAGTTATGGTGCAGGAGTAGGCTAGGGCCCGGTTCCATGCTGAACAATCAATGCTTCTTGCGCGATCGATTCCTTATTTGATTCCTGTTCACGATGCGCCAGCAAAAATAAGCATTAATTCCCAATGAAATAACTTGCGAATAAAATGTTCATCAAAATAAGCAACATTAATTCGGAGGACGCTTAATGAATGTTACTAAAAAAGCAATTAATTATAAGGCATGCTTGCAGTTTTAACGATTGCTGATCGAGGAATAGTTGGCCTGAGAAGTTGAGTCACGTCCAAAACGTCAGACCTATGCAAGCCGAAATTTCATGGCGAAATTCTTTTGTTAATCAATCAGAGCGCCATCAGAAATTTGACACCTTCAGCGGCAAAACTTTTGTGAAGGAATCAAAACATTTCTGTTTCCAGCACGGAAGTCTTTTTTTTTTCGCCGAGACAAAGAACCACAGACTTTGACGGCAATCGGTCACGGTTAAGTACGAACTACTGGCCGAACAATTTTTTTTTTTTGTTTCGCTTATCCGCGAGGAATGCCCCTCCGAGAGAAGGGATGAACGATCACTGCGGAAGGAGCGACGCTGGGAAACGTTGCAGATCAATCGAAAGCACCCTGGTGGATGGTGAGTGACCTCAGCAGCGAGGAGAAAAAGCGATTCGCCAGAAATAAATAGTTGACACTGACATGAGAGATTCGTTCCGATTCCCATCGGGGGTCACGGGGAGATTCGGAAGGGAAGAATTAAAAAAAAAAACGAGCGTCCAACTCTGGCGTAACGACCCGACAGAAATGTGGGGCTCTTCCACCAGCTTTGACTCTTGTGGATGTTTCCGTGGAACTAAAACATCGTCAAGAGGACGGTCTCTTGTTGAGCCTGCGGCAGGAAAAGCGGAGACGAGAGCATAAATATTATTTTTTTTTAATTGTCCTCTCCTGACACAAAATTCCCACACCGACGGAGGATCTACATCTCTGCGTGTGCATCGTGAAAATCGACCAACACTCCAAGCCAAGGACCACAAATGCCAATGGAAGGAGATGATAAATGGGACAGGGATCCAAAAATATTGGATCAGTGGCGGAAAACATAAGTTTCTGCTACCACGTACAATTGACGGAAAAAGGAGTGTCTCCATCTATCGCTCCTAGCATCTATGTCTTTAATTTTATGCTCGTTGACCAGCCTGTAAACAAAATTTGTTTCGCAGAGAGAGACCGGTCTTAAAAGTTGAAATTACACTCTCAAATAAATTATTTCAATAAATGCAACCGAAAGTTGAAGCTTTCTTTCTTACTCGAACGACTCCACACTTCAAATTAAAAGTATTGTGGTGACAATTAACATATTCATATTTAAATCGTCCTCTAACCTGGCTGTTTATCGTTGAAACATCTCCATACCACGAATAAATGTTATATCAGCCCGCATGCTTGGCACACTCTAAATGGGGTTTGAATATGACAAGATAGTGTGAACTCCACCGTATCCAATTTCGCGTAACTAGCTTATGCTTTATCCGGTCTCAGTTTCTTCAGAGGTTACGTCACAAATAACATACGATACGCATCGGAGGGAAATATGGACATCTGGATTCCAACCTTTGCTTATTGACCGGTGCCCATAAATTCATTGAAATATATCAAACTCTCACACACGCTTTCACATGTTATATACCGCATGCCGGCTGTTCGGGTAGACGCGCTCGTTTCTGATGAACTTGAAAGAATTTTGTGCTTCAAAATAAATTATTCAGAGGTAAAATTTACTGCGCATGTGATTTTTATAGGCAGAAAACCCAGCAGTTTAATGCATTCAAACCGATTGATTAGGTTGTTGGATCTTTCAAGTATTTGAAACGCCCTCGGAAGAAGGCAAGTAATCATAACGTTGAAGTGGAATACTCTTCCTGGGTCTCTCAAATACATATCCAAAAACACATTAAAGGTTAATCATATAAAGTTTTTTTTTCTTCCATGTTCACGCTTGCCTACTTAAATTTATGTTTAGAGAGCATTTATTCCAAATTTTTGGTCGATTTTCTTCGCAATTATTTTGGTAACCGCTAATTTATGTGAGCATTTGGTGCCGTGCGAAAACAAATATTGAGACAGATCGTAAAGCCTCGAAGGGAGGAAACATAGGTAAACCCATAAAACGTAACAAAAAAACAGATGGCGAAACCGCAAAAGGCATTTAAGATGTAAAATTAGATCAGATCCCCGAGAAAATGTAGCGCAGGGACAGAAAATGAGAAAGGGTATTAGGGATGAGGATAGGAGACAGAAATAACGCCCCAGGAACAAACACTGCTCCACGACTTCCATCACGAACAGACGGAATGTCTCAGAAAATGATATCCACTCAAACCCAAAAGGGTTACTTTTTCCCGTTTTTTTTTGTTTCAAAATAGCACACTGGGGATCTAACTACTATGTCTGCAAAGCCGCATTCACCACTAATTTGTACACATGTGGATAAGACAGAATGCTTAACCGAGCATCTCCAAGTGCTTGCTGATCGAAAGGCGGATATGTTGCGTTCACTCGAGGATTGTATTTATCAGTAGGAGAGCACATACAGTACAGTGCTTTCTCCTCCGGAAACTTTCATCGGGGAATTCCCATTGAGTACCTGTTCTGTGAGTTTTTCAAGTCAAAGCCACGTGGAGTTTCGAGGACAAACATTGCACTCCATCTCTTATTGCGACTATTATTAGATGCAAATTTTAATACACGATAGAGTAAATCATGGAATAACCCCATGAACCAAAGAAAGGAGCAGAAAAACTGAACAGAATTATTTGAATGCTTTACAGATTTCAAATAATAGTAGGTACTCTTCTGATGTGTGCACTACCGAGAATATCTTATCTATTATTCTATGACGCTTTCCTACAACCTCCTTTCGTCACATGATCAACCAAGTTGAAAGACTAATTTTAAGATTTGTAAATTTATTCAACAACAAATTTAATGAAAAGAAAACGATTAACAGGAGTATTGAACAAAAAATTATTTAACAATAAAAAACTTTAAAATCATCCAGAAAATCAGTATATATACCTTGAGACTTTATCAACATTTTGTAGTAATAGGTATTCAACAAGATGCGGCTTGAGAAGTAGTTTAGTTGCACCTCTCACTTTTCTTAATATCTCGTCTTTGATGTCTAACTATGATCGTTCGATTGATTTTATTTTCGTTTCTGGCTCGGGGTCTACGTTATGTCGCTGATATTTTACAGTGGTAGTAGAAGGCTATAGCGGTTTCTTCGTAAAGTATAACTCTTCATGTAAAATCTGCGTGGTTCAGTATTACATTGATAAGGTAACCAATTATACAGCGTATTATAATTAAGGGAAGCAGTACGTAACCGAGGAATAGCTCACTTCCAAATGAAAGCGCAATGTTTGATTGTTTTTTGCTAAGATAGGTTAGTTGGATATTCCTGATGGTAACCAAAATAATTAAGGCTGTATTTATTCAGGTATTACTTCAAGATTAACAACATTTAAGATAGGTATTGCTCATGTGGCCAATTCCATACAGAAACTTTCTTTTCAGTTACTTTTAT
>LYUA01000209.1:127563-139965 GCA_002093875.1 Calopteryx splendens | reverse complement strand
TCACAGGCGGTACAGGGAAAGGAACTGGCCACCCTACCCTGATGTGTGTATTTCACACGCTGCTGGGCTTAGCACTGAATGAGCCCTATCCTCACCTAAGAAACCGACCTTCTGGTTGATTACTGTGATTTTTTTATACCAGAATAGGAGAAGCGTTGATTCGTTTCGAGGAATCTCCAGGATTCTAATAAATTTCCATTGAGTGGTGGAGAGAGAAAAATAAAATACTTCGTGGTGGATTAGTTTAGTTGATTCGTTGATCTTTAGAAGATTTTCAGGAAAATTTAGCAATAATGTTATGTCATTAATTGGAAACTGCAATATGGATTTAGCAGAGTACATTTCAGAAAGACAGCAGCAGATCTTATTGCCCGAAATTAGGAGCGATGGTTTGAGATAAACGTAGGGATAGAAGACCAATCAAAGCTAATGAATCATAGAAGGATGCTACATCCGTCTATTGGACTTTCTTTGTTTAATGCAGATCACATTTTATGCATACTCAGTCTGGTATTCTTCTTGCAATTTTTTACTTTATGGGTAACATGGAAGTGCATACAAAAGTTTGCAGAAAAAACTTGTTTAATAAGTGGCTCAGCTTAAGAATCGACAGGAGTGGCCTGTATCACCATATTTTCCCGCAAGTAACTGTAGATGGAAAGATAGTATGGCAGGGGTAGATAGCTAGGTATAATTTAGGGACTTTTTCATAGAATTTTGAAGGCACGTGGTCGGAAAAATATCAATTTGAACAGTGGTGTCTGTTTTCTTCAGCTATAACCATAATAAGGGCATGGAGAAAATAACTCCTTTTTCCGACAGTTCTTGACCCATAAGAGTCTCCTACCAAACCATAACGTAGTATTGCGGGTTCATAAATATTCCATATTTTTCAACGTAAAATTCTTAAAATTGGTATGTTTCCATTGCGTAAGTCTTCCGCGCAATTTCCTAGCAACAAATGGCTCTCATTCTAGTTTTTCTAATACTCGGGGGGGGGGGACGACTATTGCTTCCTAATGCTAACATTTAGGATGAATTACGAGAATCACATGATAGAAGGCATCGGAAAGGAATTTGAAAGGATGGAGAGGAGACTAGCGGGAAAAGAATAGCTTGGAAGGACACTGCAAACCAATCTACGGATTGACAATAAAACGGATCGGGCGGCTTCCTCTTTGAAGTTTGGCTTTGAAAATTTAAATTTTAAAATTTTTATATCGTTCTTCCTCATTCGTAGCTTTTTCTATTTTCATGAGGGGTTGCTCTTAACGATCATTCCTCTCTATTTCTTTCAATCATGCGCTTCCTCTTTTGCTATCCTCTTCTCTCAAAAATCCTGCTCTACATGGCAGTCCATTTTATCTCCCGTCTTTTATACACCATATACGTTCTCCTCATTCTCAAATTTTTAATACTGTCTAGTCTCGTAACTCCGCACACCCACTTCAGCATCCTCATCCCTGCAGGTAGGTTCATCTTCTTTCTGGGACCTTTTAATTTGCCAAGTTTCTGACCCATAATGCAGGCCCAATCCAGGCCTCACCCCCATTCTATAAACCTTTCCTTTGAATTTTGCAGTGATCATCTATTTTATCACACAGCACACACTATGATTTCCTCTAATTTCGCTATCCTGACTGAATCCTGTGGTTTATTTCAGTCTTTGTATGAGATCCAAAATATTTAAAATTTCCAGTGTATTCAGTTTTCAACCCTGAATTTTTTTTCTTTTCCAAAAAATTCTGACCATGAATCGTGTCCCAAGAGCACAAGGAGAATTTAAGACGAGATTATACCGAAAAAAATGCATTACAGTGAGCGAAAATATTTTGTTTTATATTTTACGCCACAAAAATGAATTATTAAAGGACCTTTGAGATCTCCTAATAAAACGGTTATTAATTGAAAGAACCGATATCCACCTATTCCTTTATGGCGGAAATCATACACCACCACGTTCATGAACGAGAAGATAAATGTTGAAGTGGGGCTGCCGGGACTTGGAAGCTGCTCAACGATTCTGAACGATTGCCGAGCTTTCTGATTGAACAGTCATTAAAGGAGAACGTAAAAATTGAAGGGTAAAATTACGATTGAAATTGTCGATACGGCCAATTTGCGGAGAAGCCAGGTGTTTACGGAGCGAGAATTTTTTCACCGGTTTGAAAAAGCATCTTAAACGTGGTTTAAGAAAACTATATGGCCATAAGTTGATAAAAATTCCAAACTTGAGAATTCGTCTAATTTTTAAGTCTTATTGAAGGACCGTTTTGTTCAGTGGACCTTTCATATAAATATAAATATCTACAAAGTTCTTGGTAACTTAACTAATTAACTTACTGAGAAGGTAAGTAGAGTTATTATCGGTAAAACTCATTATCATATACTTTTAAATATAGGTATGCCGTGCCACACCGCATACAACTGAAAACTCTCAAGAGAAGCATTTATTTTGTTACTGCGAGCTTTCTGTCACCCCAGAATGAACTTCTTACATTTAAAGCTTCCCCCAATTATGCTACATTGTATATTTTCTACCCTTTCCCCACCGTAGTCACACCAATTAATTTAAAAACATGCGCAGATTTTTTGTCATTAATTGCTTTCCGTCCCAGCAAGGCTAATTTGTAACATTGGTAATTTCCTGCCCCCCTTCCACTAAACGCCGTGAACGATTCCCCCAACCTTCCCCCCTAGATCGTATCCCCTCATTCAAATCCCCTACCCCGCCAACCTTTCCAGAATCCTCTTCACTCACACTCTTGTCCCACACCCACCCCCTCTCGCCTTCCTTTATACTTACACTTCCTTCTGAAGAAAGTGGTTGACCGGCTACCGAAAATTCAAAACAATGAGTCTTATCCTTTTTTGTGTGTCTCTGCGTTTAAAAGGTTATATAAAATTTTAAAAATAAATTATGAACTAAATGAACTTCTCAACTAATTACGGAGGAGTCGTCACTGAAGAGAGCCATGAAAATGACCAAATTACATGATTTAATAGCCCTTAACGTGCAGTTCTACTGCATGTCTAATAAAGGAGCACATGGATTTTATATATTTAATGGTAATAAGCGAGTAATTTAATACGTACGTATATTTGTGGACATTAGTCACGAAAACATTATTTCACAGCCCGAGATTTGAGCAACCGACCCCCCAATTTCCTCATAACTGAAGTGATTTTCGTTTCAACCCGTGCGAGAAATCGGACTATCCACTCTCGCAGAAATCTCCCTCAGGCTCCGATTGGTATAAATAAGCGGAAGACGGAGCACTGTTATCTGCATCGCTTACGGTTTCCATTATGTCCATTTTTACGCACAACGCACTGAAAAAATCATTATTTTACAATTTTCACAGTCGCAGAAATTTCCTTAAAACTGCTTTAATCTCGGAGAGAGGGAGTGATGTGAGAGAGAGTGATTTGGGGATGAACGCTACTTACGCAGTGCGCCCCAATTCGAAAAATTGATGAGCATGTCCGCGAGCACGCATTAGGCGCGTTTCATGTCAATCGAAAACTGTCACTGGATCGGGATTGGGGAGTTGGGGACGGAACAGGGAAATTCAATTCCATCGAATTTTCGAAAAGGCGTATATATAATAGCTAATATGCTGTTCGTTGGATGTTGAGAGTGACGCCAGGGGTTTTTATTTATGACGACGACATGGCTATTATCCATTGAGAGGTTTTGAGGAAGGACCCCGATGCCTTACTTTCCTAGTAATGCGAACGCTCAGGGTGAGCGAGGGGAAAGGGATATATCGGAGAAATTCGACAGCACAGGGAAAAGAATCAACGAAACCTCCCTCTCAACTACGGCGAACACAACACAGTCGGGCATCTCGGGGGGTCGTCCATAGAATACAAATCTTACTGAGATCAGGCGGTATGGCAACGGGTTGGGGTTACTGCAGGTGAAACGGATCGGAGACATGGGTTAAGGTTGGGGACAAGGTGACGTCACTCGGAAGGCATCCACGATAGACGTTTGCAGTTTAAAATTCATATCTATTTAAGACCTGACCCAAAAATACTAATTTCTGTTTAAGCTAAATAAAACACTTTCGATAAATGATAACTAATCCGAGTCTTTAGGTGCCGCTTTAGTGATTACCAAAAATGTGGACTGCTAGTGACATAAGAAGGGAAAGGGGTTTTAGAAAGACGAAAAAGCATCAAAGAATATCTAAGTAGCAAATCATATCATACATAGTTGTACATCTGTAAATTCTTTATGTACCTACCTAGAATCATCAGGCTTCACTATGATAAGTGTCGAATGGTTGCGGTGCATAAAATATTTTATTGGCTTTAGTGATTTTTTGTTCTTTTCGAGAACGAGAAATTTAACAAATTGATACAAGCAAATACAGTTTAATTTCCAACAAAATACATCGTGACGTCATTTAAGAAGAGCCCTTGACCAAGATCTGTGAATTTAAAAGCTGAGTATGGTGGGGAGAGGGTCATTACGAAAAGGCGAGAAGAGAAACGGATTTTCGAAGGCAAATAATCAACAGTGTGCTTGGAAATTCGACCGACTAACTACTGGAATTGTTAGAGTGGTCAAAAATTGAGTGTTATTTCATTATGGGAAAGAATTGTCTCCGTCGCTGGTTTACAGAGATATGGACCGAAGAAATTGGAAATGTGTACCGAAGTGCGCAAGAATTACATACTCATCTTCCATGCGCGCTGCCGTTGCGGCAATATCGGACCTCACAAGCGCTGCCTCGTGCTTCGTGATTAAAACAATAAAATCAGTCGGATACTGCCCCTACTCTTTATTATTGATGTGGCAACATCGGCGGTGGAAGGAGGACAGAAGCTGGCGCTCTTGGATACATTCATCCCCGCTTACAATCCACGACAAACAGAATACGAACACATAAAGTGTGCTTACACACTGAAATACGCAATATGTGGTGCTCAAAAATGAAAATAATCCGCCATACCTGATCGGATACTGTGCAACACACAGCAGATGGCATGTGCTTTTCACGTAAGACAATGCCTTCATTGAATGGCGTGCCGAAAGCCTATATAATCGTGGTTCGCCGCGGCTTTGTCACGCCGTGAGCTGGACTACGTACAGTTAAATTTATCTACGTACAGGTTTACTTACCTCTAAAATGAATTTCAAAGGTCCTTGGCCCTATAATGAAACGACGGAGATAATTTCTCCACATAGTCAAATACACATAGTGTAGTTTACGCTATTCTACCACTTCCAGAAGTTTGTCGGTCGAATTTCCGAACACCCTTAAAAATGGCGAGTTTTTTTATTAAAATTAGAGTTCGAACAGACAGGCCCTAGAAACTAATTCACACCGTAGCACACGGATATCTAAACTAATCACACGCAAATCTTTTCCCAAATAATAATTCATTCAGCCCCTCATGCTTCCCAGCCCCCTTTACGCCGTCCGTAGAGTTAATTCTTCCTCACCCTCTTCCGCACTCGCCCAACATTCCCCATTCTTTCACAGCTCTCAAAATTCCACTGCTTATCAAAACCTCTTCCATCCACTTTCCCACCTTTTTAGAATTTTCCTTTGACTTCCTTCATCCCTCGACCAGATCAAACGCTTCCTCGCGTCCCTACCTATCCATTCAGCGCATTTCCTCCATTCTTCTCCACACGCACCCTGAAAAGCCTCCAATCTACGCTCATCCTTCTTTCCTCAAAGGCAGACTTAGGGACCATTCAATCCTATGCTGTCCGTATCAAAGTCTCCACTAACATTTTCTTTGTATGGAGTTTTGGTAATCAAATCCCTCCTCTTTGTTAACGCTTCTTTTGCTAAGGCATTTCCTTTGATTGAACGTCCGCAATAAACCTCGTGTCTTTCTCCTAATTCCCCTCCTTTGCCCATTTTCCTCTGCAAGAAAAAACCAAAAGTGTCTTTTTTAAACTAAAAAATGAAGGACTCGGGAGTCGCTGCCCCAGTGAACCACTTTCCAAACCGACACCGTCCACGCATCCAGCCCCTCCCTCAGGGAGCGCATTACTCAACCCGCGTCCAATCCTCCGGGGAGGCCCGAATGCCGGAGTCCGTCTGACGCGGTTCCCACGGGTGACCAACGGATCCGGTTTTGCGCTTGAGGGTCCGGCGAGGCAGTAAACCCAATGGAACAGAAGCGCATTTCCTCACAATTCCCTCCAATTCCCTCCGCCCACCCATCTTTGGACGTGTCCTTCACGGTCCAGGGGGTGAGGATCTAGGATTCCCTCCCCAATACCTAGATGCTATTCAACAGTCGGAATTAGGCTGCACTGTTCTCAAATCGCGTTCCCGGAAATACGTGCCATGAGTACCAAGCAGTTTGACCTTTGACCGCAAAAGCTCAATTTACGCAGCACCTCCGATTTTTTTATGCTTTCATTTTTTTAATTAATTTTCTGCTATTTTATGTATATTTATTTACTCACCTGCTCTCTCGTTTTTACTTGACTACTGGTTCTTGTTATCATTTCACTTGTTATTTTTTTATGTATCTTTCCTCGTTATTTCCATTTCGACCTCGATTTTGTTCCGGCGATCAAATTCTTTCGTTTCTCAATGTTCTACTTGTCAATTGATTCAGCCCATCCATCATTTTAAGTGCCCACTACTCTCCTTAAAATCTTGAATGGCCCTGAGCTATGGGGAATGGGGATGTTTCAAGTCCCACCTGATCCAGGTAAAAAAATTCAAAATCAAATTTTTCCTCCAAAACTTTCCTTCGAATCAGGAGTACCTTGCATCACTATCGATCCCTCTAGGATAAATAAAACATTAGCGGGCGTTTGAACATTTGAACGAGTAAATTCAATCAGTTCCCAAAACACCCTTTAAAATAGAGTCGAGATTGTTGGCTATAAGAATAACAATGAGTTGAGACATCCGAAGCCAGTAGGAATATTATTAGAAACTACTATATCGATATTTTGGTCATCTAAGGTGACCATGTTTGTGCTGGAAGGCCTGATTCGCGAAGATCACATGGGTGACACACGCACGCACTTGATCAAGTTCCTGACCTCGGACCTCGAGTGTCACCACTGTGCTCTTCCCGTATCAAGCCTTCCCATACAAATCCCCCCCCATATGCGGTCACCTTTGATGACCCAAATATCTATATAGGAGTTTCTAATAATATTCTTATTGGCTTCGGAGATCACACCCTCTTGCACAACAACATTTGCAGTATTCCATTCGCTTAAGTATACAGCTTAATGAGCTTTAGCCTAATAAGCTTATATGAGCATGATTCTTGCAAACTGAATATCCATAATCTATTTGCAGTATCTATCAGTGCGTAAGATACCTGAGGGTATAGTTGGTGCTCTGGTTGGCGTAGGTACCTTCAGGATTCCCACACTACCTTCCCACAAATTACGTCTAGCCCTCTAATGGAACAAATTGCCTAAGCTGTGGGTCATCTCTCCCCTTCAGCCAACGGCCACACAACTAGTACCACGGAAATACATTTCCTGAGAGTTTCCCAACGATTAGTCGCTGCTCTCGCGCGAAACCATTTCCCAACGTCACTCGAGACCCTGGCGTAGGATAGCAACTCACCATGGCCGAATTAAACGAGCAATGCATGGATTGCGATTCGTGTGTGCCCAAATTAAAATTATATCACGATCTAAATGAATAAACCGAGATGCTTTTTGAAATGTGCCGTCGTTTTTTTCCTCCGGATCCAGTGAAAAAATCGAGGGACGAGGAGTGAATTCGAAACAAATAAATCATCCTCACATATAGTCAACCTTTCAAAGGTAGGATTTCGTCAGTCCCTAATACCTATTATATGCACGACCGATTATGTGGATTTCCTCTTTTATCTTCCCGAAATTCCCGCCTTCAGTCCTTCATGCCTTCTACGTACCATCAAGCTGCCCAAGAAGCCCATTCCCTTCCTTCCTCTTCATCCATGCCCAACAGCTTCTTCTCTATTACGACCTTCAGCATCGTACTACCTCTCAATCAATACCTACATTCACTTATTCTGCTTTCTTCAATTTTCCACCGGCGGCAAGTTCTTCTCTTCTCCCACTATACACATTTCTCTCTCTCTCTCTCTTTTCTACTTCTTTTCTCCATTCTCCTCCATGCCTACATCTCAAAATCCTAATTCTACGTGCATTCTATCTTGATGCAAAGCTAAAAGTTCGAACCAAATATTAATAGTTTTAATAAACAAAAGGGTTTCCCCCACGGACGTAATCAATCTATTTTGCCAATAACGAGAGATTCCCATTTACTCGCAAATGGAAACCATTGTGCCCCACTCAAAATCGACATCTGCGTCTCGCGATTACATTGGGACGGCAGCTCCCAAAATATGCCTCTCCGGAGCACGGCTCCCTCCCTCTCTCTCTCTCGCCCCGTCTTTTGAGTAGTCGCGTGGACTGACGGCGCCTGACGCCCGTACCCGTAATCGCGTCCCGGCGACTGTGATCAATTTTGCGTATACGCGATGCTATTTCCAAACGGCAGCATCGAGGGGGAGTGGAAGGTAAAACCCGGAGGGGTTAAAGACCTTCTCGCGCGGTCCATAGGATTCGCCCACACGCGTCAACTCTATTGTGCACGCCAGGGTCCAGCTTATTTGGCCCTAACCGTCCGCGTTCGTGGACTTCCTCATTAATTGACGCACCGGGTGGACAACCCATTCTTGAATTTCACCGAGGTTTCACTACAGGCTTTCACTGATGGCGAACTCAGATTATTTGGAATGGGGGGTTAATAGTTACGCCACTGGTTTCCCGAGCCGATGGTCTGGATTCGAATCCTGAAGATGAGGAATTTCAAAATAGAGTTCAAATCCCTGATAACATAAGCGCAAGTAATGTTCGGGCACTTTGTGGAGAACACGACGAATTTAGTTGTAGAATGTTGCTTTAAAATGTGAAATACTTTGCACCTTTCGTTAAGAGGACATTAATTCCAGCACGGGGTTCCTCTTCATCCTTCCCCCAATTCCAAACATCCTACCAAACCTTTATATTTACCAATCTATACCTGAAGATATAACGAAAATTAACTCATGCGTCGGTCGTCTCTTCTACAAATAGATACCTACTCAAAAAAAAACTCTGATATATGCAGAATTGGTCAAATTTACGTAAATTTGCGCTCCAATAATCCAAGATCCGTCACAACTACAAATTTTAGTCTATTCGTAGCTATAAGACAATCCGTATCCAATGAGATTACTGCAAGGACTTACCACAGGGACTCCTAACATTCAGATTAAAAGTTATGAAGCATCTAAATGCATTACTAGAGCTCTCTCCAGATCGAGTAATGTTCGCACCACTAATATGCGGGTTACCAAATATCGAAATCCTTGCTAATATTTAATAATGAAAATATATTTTTGCACGTTGGTTTATTTGTAAGCTTCTAACTCAATCACGCTTAAACGAATGATCGGATTTATTTAACTCTGAGGATGGAGGTATTTAATTTTGTGTACATAGTACCTTTTTTAATCTGTCACGGTGCATACTTTAGGTGGGAAAATTAAAGGTATTACGCCCCTTCAGAAAATGATGGTATATCCTTAATTGTTTACCATCAATAAACTAAAGTGAGGGTGTGATTTACAAAATAAATTACGAAATTATTTCATCAGGAAATCATATTTATTTTTTATACTCGTAGTTCCATGTATTTTAAGAAATGACGGATATCCTTTCAAAAGAATAAAAGGGGATTTTTCTACATTTGTGACTAGTGCGTTCGCTATCGTCACTTTTACTATTAAAAACAAATAATGCCGTTTATTAATATTATAACTACTGTAACCATCGTCAATCCATTACATAGCGCGTTCCACTCTGGTCAAGACGGTAAACAAAGGTGATAAATAAGTAATAGTAAACAACGGTATCGGATCAAACACAGGGGTTTCAGAGTTCAACATTCATCAATAAATTGAACTGAAATTGGTCGAATAATTGCATTAAAATAAAGAAAAAATACAGTTTTCAAAATCTTTAAAATCGGTATGCACTTCGAAAGCATCTGCAACTTAAGTGGCACCAAAACTTATCCTCAATAAGACACTTAAATCAAATATGAATTTCCCGGGATAAGAAATATTTACTCGTTTTGGAGGGTAAATTTTGGGTTTTTTCATTTTCTTTCTTTCCATTGGAGCTGAAATGGGGTGCGAATGGCTCGAGGATTTTATAGAGGTATTCAAAGGAATCTCAAACTGGAGGCATCATCGGATTCCATTATAAATTAAATCGGAGATTTTTCAAATAAAAATTCATCATTAAACTTTTAAAGGGTCCACTCGGCCTTCAATTTTTTATGCCAATGGGAGAAATTACTCGGAGTAAAATAATAACATACATGGATTGATCTCTAACAACTAGCATTTTGTCAAGTGCACGTGAGAAGAAACTTTTCCCAAAACGAGAAATGTTTCTGAAAAATTCGGACCTCCAGAGGGAAATTAAAAAGGGGCAAAATAAAATTTAATATCCGAGGAAATTCCTGAAGAGTTAATTGGCTACTAATAGACAGTATCATCTGTAGCTTCAGATAAACTGAGGAAATAGCGCATAGTGACACCACGTTTTCAAGTACTTCCGCCCCATTCCAACAAAGATCCTCATTTTAACCAAGAAGGGTGGAAAAAATCCAATAGTAGGTCTCTATATTTTTCTTCCGGGTTCTCTCGCGATCGGATGAATATAACAAGTTTCGCCATCAATCCTACTAGCGTCATCGGATTGGAAGCATCTGACTGCATTTTCTCATAGCGGAGAGAATCCGGAAGAAAATTGAAGGGATAAACTGATCAACACCGGGGAAACCTACGTAAGAACAATACAAAAAAAATTTATCTGGATAAGCGCGTTTCGAAGACGTTAATTTTGTACATATTTAATGACAAGTTCATGAATTCTCTTAAGACCCCTGAAATAAAATATACAAAACATTCTTAAAACAATTGCATTTTTGTTACTCGCATAATCTTCCTGTAATCGTGTAGCTAATCCCAAGTTAGTGAAATTTACTATAATTATAAATTATGTATAATTTAATAATATTTTATGATGCGGTTATATTACAGATGCTTTTGAGATTAAGAATCGGAGAAGAATTTTAAAAATAAGCAGGATAGAGATGAAGACTAAGAGTGAAGTTTTAAACTCACATGTATGCTGGGTAAAAGAGAAGAACATGTTAGATGAAATTTAAAGGCTAAAGAGTGGATGAAGGAATTAGCTAAAAGGAGTTGGTGAGACCTTAAATCCGGGATGTAAGGGAGAATTTTAGGAAAGGAGGAAGAGGATGGAGAAGACGTTTTCAGGAAGTTATGAAGGCTGGCAGAAAGTATCACGAACTAAAGAATATAGTAATTCAGATTAAATAAGAGTTTAGGCCGGAGGCAGTCCTCATTGTTTATAATAGTTTCAGGGACTCAAAAATCTAAAATCTCATAGTGATAAACTACTATGATGATAGTGCAATTAATATTCTCTAAACCATTAGAGCAAATACCTATAGCTCATTTTTCTGTTTCTCTCTTAAAGCTGGATTTTTTTACTATGTTTAATCTCTCCTATCTTATATCGGTATGCAATAAATAATATGAATACCACACATAACTACCAGGTTACCACGATTTTCGTGGGATTCTAATTGAGGTAGGATTTTCATGATTCATGTTATCGTAAATAGTTTCAGCTTTTAATGGATAATTCATCTTGGGAGAGGTTCCCCGTTCAGCTTCTGAAATGATGGGAGCTAATCACTTTTTTTGTTAGGAGTATTTTACAACTAGCAACTTTGCTCTGAATCTTATTGGATTTCCAACTGAATTTTCTGATGTCGAGCGTCCAGATGGTTGCGCGCGTTGGATGAGTTCTAAGCAACGCGAAATAGCACCCCCCAACAATTCTTCATCTTCGTAATTGAGTGAGGCAGAAACCATTCCTACATAAGTGTTTTCGTCTTCGACCACGATTTTTTTAATCGAGTTCCAAGGCGCCAACGTATTAATCTTCCATGGTGACAAGTAAAAAATCTCGCGGCTACCGATGGTTTTAAAATCAACCTAAAAAAATGTGGCTTTCCACGGAATCCGTCATTTTCCGATGAGATTCAGTCATGAGTATCGCGGGAACATTTTCGTCCAAACCGTCCGAACTCTGAAGGGATTTTAAAAAAAATTCTATTCTTTAATTTTTCAAACGCATCACCTCTCCGATAGAAAACACTTGTTCCGAAAAGTGACTGCGGTCTCGCAGAGGTGGGGGGGAGTGTGTACGAAGTCGCAACCGCAAGCGGGTAGCTGAAGAGGACGAAAAAGAACCCGATACACCCCTCAACGAATTTTGGCGGTGAGCGGGCCGCAAAAAAAAAAAAAAAAGCTTCA
>LYUA01000209.1:83254-96821 GCA_002093875.1 Calopteryx splendens | reverse complement strand
ATATATATACATACATATATATATATATTTTTTTTTTCGGGCCATGGGTTCCCAAATTTGGACAGTAAACAGACTTTAAAAAATAATTTTCTATGTCACATTGATTATTTTTAGAGGTCGAAAAACTCATTTTTCTCAATTTCCAAAACTAAGATTAACTAATTACAGAAGATTTTCGAAGAAGCTACATATAGCGCGCAATTTCGTTTGTGCATTTGAAGCTCAAATGTCGGAGATATATTAAGAGCCAACTAACACTATTCCTATCTCAAAGTTTATAGTACTTCACGATTATAGTAAATAAATGTTGAATTTTAGTGCCACTAAAGCATTATTAATTTTATTAAGATTATTTTCCTAAAAATTACATACATGTAATTTTAAAACTAGTATGAATCAAAAAACGTCAGAATTTAAATTAATTATGAAGTGAACCATTTTACGTGTTTATCAAAAGGGTAATTAAATGTATACACAACATAAAATAAAATGTTTACAAAACACGGGTAAGTGCATTACAGAATTAAATGTTTTCAACTAATTTGATCGTAATCCTTCTAAATAAACATTAGCTACTACAACTAAAATGTTGCTTTTTGAGTGAAAAATAGTCAGTAAAAATTACTGTAAAATTATTCAGATTTATGAAGGAATTACAAGGGGATTCGAACAACATCTTCCTATGTGAGAGAATACACGGAGACGTAATAAGAGCATTCAAATGAATTCACATGGATACCTACTTCCACTTTAGGCTTTTCCAAATGCTTAGATGGTTTATGCTCTAATGCTCAGGTATTAAATCGAATACTTCGATCCTATATGTTAACCATTTAGTATCCGGTAATATATTCATTGATTTCATTCAAATGGATACTCGGAGAATGTGTTTACATGAGTCCTTCAGGTGCCCGAGTACTTGAGCGAGAACTCAGGGTCCTGGGATAATCGATTCTCATTCGAGAGTACTGGGTACCCGAGTATACAAATAAGTACTCAGGTATTCACCGAAGTATTCATACACCACATGTATCCACACTCGTGTAATTATTCAAGTAATCGAATACCATGCAATGATTACATGTGGCGCACTCCTTTTGGGGATACTGTGATGAAACAGTGAGTGGTGCTTTACGTTTGTATGCAAATAGATAATTAGGATGCCTGTGTGTGTTTCGTGAATTTTGAGAAGGGGACTCAGGTATAGGGGACTAATTCGAAACCTGTATTTGAATCAGACGGCACAAGTAGGAACAGCGGAAGGAGAATCGCAAACGGCAGTGATAGGCAGGGTTGTGCAAAACCATTCAATACTTTTTCACGCATTATTATTATTTGGTAATCTACCGGTTAAGGTGGGTTTCTAATGGACACACAATCTCAACTCATAACCTTTCCTATTTTGGAATACTTTCTGCTACAATCCATTACATCCAACATGCCCAATCATTTCCTCGCCTACCCAACATTCTCCCCTCTATCACTGACTTCAACAAGCCATCGTCACTCAGCACGCCCTGCATCCACACCTCCTGCTTTCTTTGGATTTCCCTCAATAGCAATCTCCTACCATGCACAAAACCACTTCGCTCGTTTTTCTTTCCGTCCATTTCACTTTTTCCATTCTTCTCCACCACATATGCTGTGGATACGTGTCTTGGGAAGGGTTTGAAGTGGAAATGAAAGTGGGTGGCGAGGTGATTAATTCAATGGAATTGGCAGGTGATCAATCAATAATTAAGTCACATAGACCCAAGTAATTAGATCATTTTTTGAGCCTTTTATAGGATCCATACGAGAAGTGTGCTATACAGATTAACCACAAGAAGACCAGAGTTATGAGACTCAACAATTAAGAAGACAGGGTTTATCATGAAAGTAAAACGGGATAAGCTAAGAGCAAGTGGAGCAATTCAGGTATGCGGGCAATATTTTAGAGGAAAATGGGAATAGTAATAGGGACATTACGAGAAGAATAGAGCTAGCAAAAGAAGCATTTGCAAGAAGAAGGAAATTGGTGACAGTCACACCAAGGACGTAAAGAAAATATTAGTAAGTACCTTTATCGTCTATATCCTTTACATCATATAAAATACGTGGACAACGAAACTTACATGTATTTTGTCTAAACATAGGTGTAATAATAGGTAACTTTTTGGATGATAATGATGCGTAGTTCCTAAGCGCATACTGCACTTTCATACACATTTCGGTGTAAACAATAGTTACAACTATTGGACATATTGAAAAAACTTATTTTTCCAGAGATTACGAATCACTATTCGCCACTTTTTGCTGCTTTTCATCGTAGTTATCACAGTCCAACCCACACATAATGGAATATTTCGCAGGATTCGGGGATTTAGCACGTAACATGTAAACTGCAGCGAAGTCACTAACATTCCTGAAGCCGAAATTCGAAAATATATCTGGACATCCATATTCTTTAGAAGCACCCCAACTAGCATTTTAATACCTGCGCTCAGTGTTTCCAAGGGGCATCGAATCTACAAAATCAACCATTCCATCTTCTCTTCCCTCTGATCCGAGCACTCAAGCCCATGGCGTTCGCGGACGCCTGCAGCTTCCTCAAATCACTACGGAAACACTCGCCTTAGCGCCGAAGGAGCTTCTCATTCCAGACCCTTTTCAATAGAACATTTACGGAAGTTCGCGTATAGGAAGTGGCAATGTAACACCGTGGCACTGCTCCAAGTACTAGATCACGGGCGAGGTTCTACGGGAATTGAACCTGAACTAAATCTTTGTGGACTTTGATCAGTGAACGGGGTGACACTGGGCCTGAGGATAAAGTATTAAATGTGATGTGAACGCCACGCTGCGATGCGCGTGCGACGGCATCTTAATATCGACGCGTCGACATTTTTCGGATATCCAATTTACCTCGCGCAGCCTTACCGGGTAAAGGGGTGGGAGAAGATTGAAAGCTCGATTTTCACACGGGGTGGCAGGGAGCGGTGGAGAAGGCTATTTATTCGTCCTTTTCATACCCTTCCCTACCCCGACGTTTACGCCTGGAGGGGTGAGAACAAGAGACCTGGGGCACTGGGTCCCTTTGAAAAGGGTATTTAAACCGCGTGACCCGCGCGGGTCAATGTCATCGGTGGAGGTTAACGCGGGTCACGCGTACCCTCAATCTTCCCATGCCCTCTCCCGTTCTCCCTATCTCCTTCCACTCCTTTCCCCTCCCCCCCTGTCTCTGTTATTAATTTATCACGAGCTATTGACAAATTTTGATTGATCGATTTCAATCTTCCTCCATACTCGAACCTCCATCATTCTTCTCGCCGGAAGGGATACTTCCGACGCGATTTTATAATAAAGTTCCGGTAAGAAATATTGAGAGTCCATCATTGAGCAGACCGGTTTTGGAAGTGTTTCCTCACAGATCATCAAAGAAATTTAGGCTGGAAAGCCACCTTGAACAAAGGCCCTCTAATATGAATTCCCCTTGCGTCATTAAGGCCAAGGCGACGGGTGTGGAGTGAGATAAAGGGGAGACGAAGAAGACTGGAGAAAGAAAACCAGCATCGACAGAAGCCTAACCTCCGAAGAAATACGAAATCTGGTTCACCGTTCAGGGTTTAGCGTCTCATTTGAAGGGCAGTACACGGCACTCGAATATTTCTTCAAACAAAACAAAAATTAAAGGAGTACTATTTCCTACCATCTCCGTAAAGCGTACCAATATTATAAATTACCGCTTGAGAACGAAAAAGGTATCGCCGTCATCTACTTGCCCCAAAACGACATCAACTGTTTCATCTACTGTTGTGGGGAGTGACTGAAGTTAATGACCTTCCCTAAAATTCTTAACAAAAAAATATCCATTAAATACGAAATCCTTTACTTAAAGTAGAAGGCATGTTAGAATCGCATACATTCATCATCACACATGTTCAATACCAACATACACACATCGCGGATTTCTTGCACATTATAATGTTAGTAATATCTGTTGGCCAAAAATGTTAAGAATGCCTAATTACGTTTTCATTATAGCCAATCAATGATTTCAGGATTTTCAATCAATTTTTTTAAGCATTTCCGAACACTTCCTCCTTCCTCAATAAGCTTTTTTACTAACGAAACCTCATTACCATTGTTTTTTATAAATTTTCAGGCACAAATAAGAGGAAGTAATCGAGAAAATATAATCAGACAACAAAATAATTTGGACGAATAGTTTTCCCATGGAGTTTCACGATCTCTTCGCGAGTTTTCAGAGAGAATGGGAGGATATTCACGGAGCTGGACCGTGAATAACCATATCCGATTAGTTCACCGTGAAAGTTCGCCAAGTTGGCGAAGCGCCTTCGACGGAGACTATTCCCTTTCGGGAAAGCTCTAACTTTCCAGATTACCCATATGACGCGCATTATATAAAAACTTGCAAACGATGTCGTAACGTTTTACACACTCATAATTCACATTCATGAGCGACGTCGCGCTGAATTAACACGGGTTTGCACTCCACGGTCAGGCTTCAAAATCCTGGGGAGCGAAGACAATACTCCATCGAACGTCTATTTTCTGTCTTCAATGGGGGAAAAATACACATAGGGTTTTTTTTTAAACCTTCACGACCAGCCACCCAGGTTTATGGGCACTAAGATAAAATAGGTATCTACACAAATTCCCTTTTTGTGGAATTTAGAATTTAAAAAAATTCCCACGTTCTCTTCTCCCAATATCAAAGGTTACCTTTTGGATACCACAGTAATCAACCCGAAGGTCGGTTTGATAGGTGAGGTTAGACCTCATACCCAGTACTAAGCCCAACGGCGAGTGGAATTCACACATCAGGGTAGGCGAGCCAGTTCCTTACCCTGCAGCGCCTGGGGTTTGCCAGGATGACCCGGTACCCGAAATATATCTACAAATATATCTACCCGAAATATATCCCGATATATATCTCTTAAAAAAATCTCTTCTGTCCATTCTATAAAGTACGACTCCAGTCCTATCTTAAAAGTCACCTACTTATAATTCAAGGTTACACAGTTAGTTTCCGTATAAGTATTTCAGCGCAAGCGACTTATATCATTATGACACTCGGCACGGATTTAACATACGATTGCTCACACCCAACGAAGATGGAAGCTCTGTTATTCAACAGAGTGCTATTGGTTGATGTGATAAACCTTTTAAGGGGCGATGAAATAAAAAAATTATTTAAAAAATGTTAAATTACCGATTAATTGGAATCGGTAGTTAGTCCTGTTGGCAGAGAGGATTTTGTATCCGAGAGGCGAGAAAAGAATATTGTAGTCACCGTGAGGGCTCGAGAGAGCTCGTCGTGCTGGAACATGATCCTCCACAAGCGAGTAAGTGACCGTGCCTATTTATTCAATATTTGCAATGTTTCCCGAAATGCAATCTAATCCCTTCATATCGATTACTGACTGCATTTTGCGTTCAAATCATATGAGCACGACGCTAACATTTCGACTCACAACCTGTATGTACGTAAACTACGCTCCTGCTTGTTGTCCATGCGATCACCATCAAACCTAATTTAACGATGGTGAAAAAGAGCATGGATGCATATAAACGAAAAAAGAATATATACTTTGAACACATCAAATTTCTTTAACCGATGAATTAATTGATAGTACAAATTATAATTTTTTAATAAACTTCTTATGAATCTTACCGGAAACATTAATCACGAGTGTGACATATCTGGTGGTAATAACCATTAGAACTAACGGTCTACAGGAATACAATTGGAGACGAGAGCGCCAAGTACAGACTTGGGGGCATTGGTGCACGACCTTATGAATTAAATTATCACGTATTCGACGGAATAAAATTATTACGCTGCACAATAACATTTAGGCCGAGGAAGTTTTTAATTAATTAACACACGCGAAGTGATACGTCAACTTTAAACTAGGTACCATCGCATCGGAGATATCAAAAGACGACTGCTAACCCTTTCTCCGATTGCGTGCCAAGATTAAATAAAGTAAAAAAAACACAAGGAAGGAGACGGATATCGCGTGACATCATCGTTTAAAAAGTTGTTTAAAAGCCACTTCAATGGGTCGATCGTAGCACTGCAATATCAATGAGGCTGCTGATAATACTTCCTTTTCACGCCTTCTTGGTGTCATGCCTCGCAAATAAACGGGGCGAGATAATATTTGGCACCAGGCCGCAAGTCAAAACGAGCACCGCCATTCGCAGAGACTTAAGCCATGAGATTTTATCAGTTTCTCGGATCTTAAACGACTGCGTGGCATAAAATGTGATAACATCACTCAGAAATGAGACTCTTCTTTCAGTTTACCCTCCGAATATTGCTGCACTAAGTGACCATTTGGCCAACATACTAGTAAAACATAGTACATAAACAGTAAAATACAGATTTTGCTGTGAAAGAATGACTCCTTGTCGCTGAAATAAAATTTGTCTATTCTATTTAAAACTCGTTTCTTATATCTACATCACACATCTACATTTGTGCCCTGCAAACCACACAGTGGTGTACAGCAGGGGATTTGAACGTCGATGGAAATAGCTCGAACGGGGGAGATATTTAAGTTATTATTACAGAAATGGGAAATGTTTTATTTACTTGCTATCACATAATGTTGCTATAAAAAAATACGCACCTATATCTTTTACTTCCAGGTATCCATTTATTTAGTTTCATGCTCGTTCTCTAATCGGTACCTAAATAAAAGTTATGGTACGGAATGGGTTGGGTATAAGATGACAGCCAAAGCGCCCGAATCAATTTTTTTTCGATAATTACACCTTGAATTAGATCTTCACTTATCCAAGGATTATTGTTCCAAGCCTGTATTTCTCATCATGACAGATTTGGTTCGTCATGTAATCTCATCTAATGGGACTGTCATACGACAAGAGTAAGTGCCTTCTACGTATATATAATGAAAATGTTTCTCGGTCGGATCTCATACGCGGGAAGTGTTCTACAATATGGAGTAATACAAGGACGAAATGAAACTTCTTCCAATTTTGAATAGCCAATCAGCTTTTTTTTGGTCTTCTATGATATCACCTTTCCATCGTTTCCTGACTCTCAAAAATTCAATTAAAAATTATTTTTGTCGGCCTTGACATGATCAATCCAGCGATAGATATTTCTTTACGACTTCATAAAGTGAGCGACAGTTTCCCCGATTCTGGTTTCAACTCATTCTGCATTCCTGCTTATTCTCCACACACTTCATTCCTCCTGGGCTGCTCCAATAAATCTTGGTCTTTCTCCTTGGTAAATACAGAATTAAGGAGGAATAATATCGATTAATATATATACTCTCATAAACGAAGGTGAGAAACGAAAAAGGCGAAAGAAACGTGGTGGATAGAGTAGTGTGAGGGTGTGGTGACTTAACATACACAGATAGAAATAGTTGCGATGCACAGGAGAGTGAAAGCATTGCCAGGAATTCTGAAAGGAAAATCTGCCCACACTATTAGAGATACAGTAGGTAAATTATTAATCAAATCAGAAAAGATTCTGGCAATATTTAAAGAATTTATAGATCTATATAGTAGAGATATTATGCCAGTAAGTTTAGACATAGAACGAGAATCATATTCTGCGTCTATGATGAAAATGATATAATAAAAAGATGATAACTTAGGATAAAAAAGAGGATAACTCGAAGAATACTAGATTGCGCGTTAGAGAAGGCATCGTCAGGAAATAAAATCAAAGAAAGCCGTTGGGGTATATAGAATCCCGGTAGAATTACTCAAATATTTAGGAAAACATGGAAAAGTTTTTATGGGGTCATTCGCGGAACTTGTGAGGATGGAATGTGGCCGGAAGACCTCATTAAATCAGTATTAAATCCCATTCCGAAAAAAAGCAAAATCAGCAGTGTGAGGACTGAAGGACGATACGTTTTACTTCGCAAATAGAAAAAGTAGCACTACTTAGGACCATTATTAATAGGAAAGAGAAGAGGTCATACGATTATTACTTAGGAGAGGATCGGTTGGGAGTAGTAAGGGTAAATGCTGTATTAATGAGATAAATGATATAAAGGAATATATATTGCAACCAGAATGCGCTTGTCTGCTCCATAGATTTCGAGAAGGTATTTCACATAGTAAATTGGGAATATCTAATGAATGTAGAGCATAAGATAAAAATTGACTGGACCGAACCCGTATTTTCCTCAGACTACACAGAAGAGGGTAGCGGGTGGAGAAACAGGGTGGGCAGTAATAAGCAGGGGGGTTAGACAGGGTTGTCCGCAATGACACATGCACCCACAAAGGAAGCCTAAGATTAACATTAACGTTGGAGATCTTAAACTTGAGCAAGTAGAGTACTTTTAGAAAGTGGTTTTTACGAAGGAGGTCAATTTGGTAGGGATTTTAGAATTATAATCGTATTAGGTAAGTGATATTTCACAAAGAGGAGACAATTGATGACGAGGGCCCTAGGCAAGGATGCAAGGAAAAGGATTATGAAGGCCTTGATATGGATATGATTTTGTATGGCTCGGAAACTTGGAAATTGAGGAAATAGGACAAACATAGGTTAGATTTTCCTTCACCATCTCTATTCCCCTCAGAGTATTATGCTTCTTCTTAGTGTTTCTCTTGTTCCCGGGGAAATCAACAGAGATTACCAATTTTAATCCTCATCTAAAACCTCACTCCTCCTTTTCAAACACACATCAATGTATTTACTTTTCGGATTTTTAATTATTTTTTTCAGTTGTTTTAACTTGTCTTTGACAACCCTGTAGTCTTAAAATCCGTTTAAATATTTTTTACAAAAATAAAGGTTAAACTATAACTTAATGCTTTAGCTTTAAACGACACTTCCGAGTGCGGGTTTCAGTTCGAAGCTCCGCACAATTTACGTCACTCCCGAAGAGGGAAGAAAGAGGTGAAGTAGATCGGGAAGTGAGGAGTTGCTCGAAACTTAAAGACAAAGGAAAATCACCCTAATTCCGCAACATAAACGTAAGAGAAGAAAATGAATTCACTAATCTACTTTCGCAATCGAGCACAGTAGAAATATTTACAGTAAACTATGCATGTAGTTTTAAAAATTCGTTCAAAAGGGGAAAGAAATTATAAGGGGTCAGTCGTGGCGTAATATCAGGGATGCAAGGAAGAAGCTTCATGGCCAAGAGTGGCATTGATAATGGAAAGGATAGTAAATGGCGTAATATAAGAATAAGGAAACTAGCGATGCGATACATGGGCTGTTCATTAAATAGTAGTACACACCCGTGAAAGCAAATAGCTCCATTATCATACAGTGAGATGGTAGGCTAAAAAAAAATAATAACAGGGCAATGAGATTCGAGAGACTGATTGCCATACCCCGACCTCGCACCATTTTATGAAACATAGCTCAGTTTTCGCTTCACAGCTTTTTTCTATCCTTGCACTCCGAAATCCTGTTCGACAAGTACCCGCCCACGGTTTTCCTTGTAATCCCGCTGAAAAGTTCTCCTACGCCAACGCGACCGCGCCTGAACGTAGTATTTCCCTGGATCAACTCGTTCCATCCGAGGTATGCAAATTCGAATTCCTGGGGAGGGAAATAAAACAAGAGACCGGAAGAAAATCGTCCCCCAGAGTGGATTGGGAATGCTGGCAGATCCTATTCGGCGCAAACAAGCACTAGCAATCTGCAGCTATTAGATCCACCGAGATCTCCTTTCACAATGCCCCTTCCGATTCACATCCATGTGTGGGTAGCACCGTAGTACTTCCCAGATGACACATCCTTTCAAGGTGACTCTCAAGAGGACGACATATAAAAAAATATCAAAGTTGAAAGGTGAAGTTGGTATTATTTGTAATTGATCGGAAATCTAATTTTGTTAACTTTTCACAAAAGCATGAATTTTCAAAATATGTTAAATGTCGGATATTTACGAAAAAAACTCAATTATTTACTAAACATGTCACTCCGAGGAAAAAATTGTACCATATCACCGTACCATAATTGTTAAGGCGTAAAATTGTAAGATCAATTAAACAAATTTAACAGGTTGGAAAATGTTTGCTTAGATATTTTTAAAGCTACAGATGATTTTGTTATTTAAAAAAATAACCCCCTCTAAGGTATAATATAAAAATTATAATTGATCATCTGAATTCCCTAGAGAGACAGCTTCAAAAATAATGTCCCTCAAACTTTGACTAAAAAACTGAGGTGGATAAATCATATTCAACAGAAATTTAAAAAAAAACTTCCGTCAACTACCGTTTAAATTTAATAAAAGTCGAGAAGAAAGTTAATAAAGAGCCCATCTATCAAGCGTCAAAGGTATAACATTTGGGCTAGTATAATGAGTTTTGAACTGGGATAAGGACAGCATTTCCAGTAATTTCTTAAATGGCCCTAAGCATAGTTCTTTCAACTATTTTGAATAATGTAGGTATTTACGCGAAGAGACTCTTTCAGCATTGTTCACTGTAAATTCAAAATATGAATCATCTCTGAAAAGCGTTGAAGATGCCCTACGTTCTGCAGTATTAAGTATTCAGCCATGAACTGATTACTTAAGGAAAACTAATAAAGCGCACCTATCTCATTTGTGCCTTCAAAATATTCCTCCAATGATTTTTCCTTTAAAAATTTAAAAATTACCTATTTTCAACATTGGTAACATGCCCAATATAAAATTCCATCTTTACCGCGTACAATTGGATCCAAGGTATAAGCGCTGTGCAGCATCAACTACCTATTTTCTCGACGAAATTATAGGTATTCCTTAGGATACAGCATTCGTAAGCAGCGATTACCGTTAACGGGTAGCCCAAAGTGTCCAACCACACAAAAGATGCGTGTTCTGGAAATTAATCTGCAAAGTGTCACGTCTTTGTTTAGATTTTAAACAGACATTCGAGCAGAAGGTCTGATGGACGCCGATATGCAAATGGCGAGGGCAAGAGGGAAACTTGAACTGCATTCAAACCAAGCCATTTTGTTTCAAAATCTCCCGGTTTACGATCTCCTCCCTCCATATTCCCTAAGACAATATATTCTGCATACGAAATCTAAATAAGCGAATGCGTTAAAAAAGCTCCCCGCAGATGGCGCTCTTCCATTTCCCGCCAAAGGATTCTAAACACAAGAGGTAGGTCGAGTGCCAGGTCACTGTAGTTTCGAGGTGGCCACAAGGTGGAAGCAGTGGTCGAGGAATCGGTTTACTCTGGGTTATCTCGAAAGAGATATCGCACTAAAGCGCGCCAGTTCAAACCGGTCTTAAGTGAATATTATTTGTATACCACCAAAAGCCACGACAAAATTGTGGCAGTGAATTTTAAAGCGCCCCCCAAGAAATATGTGATGTTTACGGCGAATAGGAGACTCGTTTTATCATAATATCGTTTCCCCCTTTCTTGTGTGGCGATCGCATAATTCGCGTGCGAAACACGAATCCTTGAGACCAATTGTTCGACAGTTAATATCTTTAACTTTTATTCATTATATCTTACTTCAATACCGTATTTCTGAGTCCTAGAGGTAGCCCACGTTATCTTCGGTGAGAAAACAGAAAATGAAATTTTAGGCAACTACACCAAAAAAGGATTAAAGTTGAGCTCGATAAGGAGACTAGGAAGAATGATAGCATAGTTAGTGAAAACGGGGAAATAATTGAAAGTGTTTGTGGATTTGTACATCTTGGAAGAATGCTAGCGAAAGATGGCAGGGGATATAAAGAGAGTAAAAGGCGTGCAAATGCCGGAAGAAAGGTTGTTCATAGCATGTGTAGCACATAAAAATAATAATATTTGCTAAGACAAAAAATGCCTGTGGAAGCGAAACTTGGGTACATAAGGATAAGAAAGAAAAGAGAATGGATAAAAGTCGAATCACAAAAAACACATACCTAATTAAGAGCTGAGAAAATGGTCTAAGAGGAAGATGCAGACCGAGAAAGTTATTGAGTGAATGTGGTCGATGAGATTCCGAAGATAAGGAATATACAACAATTATAAACGTAAGGAACGGAAGAGTCCGTAGAAAACTATTTATGAATTTGACTGAGGCGAAGAAAGTAAGGAGAAAACAAAGAGAGATATTAGAGAACAGGAGTAAGTTTCATGGAATAGCATAAAAACATGTTTTTCTTACTTCGGGAGGCAATGGGAGTATGATGGGGCTGAAAATAATTTTTTTAAATTGATGCATACCCGACTCCTTTCTACTACGTGAATGGGGGGTTGTAAGAATTAAATAAAGATAACCATTAATTTTTTACAATTAAAAAAAACAAATAGAGACGTCATTGTTGGGTTATTGGTAAATCGAGTGTTTTATCCTCGGAAAAGTATAAAGGTTTGTTTTAAATTATTGTTCTTACTTTAATGAAAAGAAATAAAACTGATCATTCTTCCTTGTTTCAATCAATATTGATTAATAATTTTTCCAGCTTATAATATTCTTAATTTATTCCTTAATACGTATTCCTAATAAGTAATCCGCGCAGTTGATTTCCTTTTGTGTCCAATGTGATGATCCATAAACATTTATTTCACCAACTAGTCGTTAACCCTCGATTACCTTATCTGCAACCAATCCTTATCTTTAATCAACTATCATATTTAATTAACCATTTTAATGAGCGGAACCTACCCATTGAGCCCTGTATTATTTTAGTTTTTGCAGAATATAACTATGTATAATAATTATGGCGGACTGGTTAATATTCGACGGTGGAACACAAACAATTTTGAAATTAGTTAATGAACAGATACATAGTATTAACTGTTATTAGTGAAATATTGCCAAAAATATTACAGTTGATGCTTATGCTGTGCAGCTTAAATGCACTTCAGCATTAACTCACAATGCACCTTTGTATATGCCGATCAATTAATATACCTATACTTGGTTATTCACGAAATGAAGTAAGCATAAAACTTTCATCAGTTGACCAGAATTATTGGAATGTTGGAGTATAATTTTCTTTAAACATACACAATAGGTTTTTCCTAACGCATGTTTATTGTTTACTCGTTTGACACATGTTGTTTATGCCCCGTTCACACTACTAGCTTTCTACACTGGTAAGTCCTACGCTAGTCGAAAGTTAGCCGTGTGAACGCAAGTTGAAGCTAACCAATGGTAAAGTTTTCAACCACTACTGTGAAACTATGGTTGACGCTAGTTACCGGCTTCTTGAGTGCGTATGAACGGAAATAAGTTGAAAAGACAGTTTCAACGTAACAATCGGAATTGCAAGCCAGATGGAAATAATACACTGAAGGAGTATACGGTAAAAACATTGGTCCAGTGAGCTTGGGCATAGAAAGAGAATATGAGGTGGAAGAGGATAGCTTGAGCCGCTTGGGCCTATGGGGCCCATGCATATTTTTTTAAATATTGGAGTTTTGTAATTTTAGATTGCGAAATAGAGAAGGCATTTAAATAAATAAAAGCAAACATGGAATTGAACGTGGTTTACCTAGGCTTATTAAAGAATTGAGGAAACTTGGGAGAAAGAGTTTTTATCAGGTAGTTCGTAGCATTTATGAGGGTGGAATGTGACCTGAAGACTTTGTTAGATCAGTATTAATTACA
>LYUA01000209.1:59423-74049 GCA_002093875.1 Calopteryx splendens | reverse complement strand
TATATATATATATATATATATATACACACATATATACAGACACACGCACACATGAGGGACGGTCATCGTAATTTGATTGTGACGCCACTTTGGATTATTTCCCTGTCAAACTTTCTGGACCTCCATATTCCCTTTTTCTTAGACACACCCCCGAAGTTTGAAATCCTCTTTGGAATTGAGGATCTTCTCCAGCCTCTCACTGGAGGCAGGTATTATCATAAAAATACAAGTGATCACTCTGAATACTGGAGGATAGTAGAATACCACGATGCCTTCAAAAAACACAGTTTTGGGCTCTGGACGCTTGTAACCGCGAGTTTAAGACATACCCGCTATGCTTACACCGCGGACGGCCTTCGCAAATGTGAGGTTGGTCATTTTGTGAGGGCTGTGAGAGAGAGGGAGAGAGTGAGATTCCCAGTCGCTGAACAGTCTCCGCCGGTTCGTCATTCACGCAGTGTCTCCCGAAGCGTTCCGCACGGTGAGGAAGGAAACCCTGAGGGTACCGACGAGGACAGGGATCACTTGCTAAAGAGGTAGGCCATAAATAACAATCATATCCCGTGGTGATTGTTGTGAGTTTATGGAGCAGTTTTACGTTACAGGTATTTCTATTTTGCGCACTTAGCGATAACGTTTAACAAGAGGATTTAGCACTCGGCATTTATTTCAGTAGCCACAAGAAAGTGCATCAGAAAAATACCTCTTGTCCTAAAAAACTGCATTGGGATATTCATCTTATGGCCACTGCAATATTCCTCTAACATTTAATTAACGAACCATTAAATCAATAGTTAAAGTTAATCATCATTTATCTTTTTTACAATAATCCCTTGCTTCGTTAAACTATTATCATTAATTATCCATATTTGTAATCGGAATGTGTGCGAATAATTGTGTGTATACTTATTTATTCTAGGATCCCAGGTCATTAAACTATAGAAAGCTCTAAGGCGGATTTGTATTAATACTTAATGGTAGAACGTAGGTAATTTTATAATTAGTCAATTAACAGAGATATAGAATTAAATGTTGAGATATTGTCACAAATATTACTGTTGATGTTTTCGTAGTGCAGCCTAAAGTCGCGTCAAAGTCATCAAAACTCACCTTTTTCTAGACCGATAGTGAAATCTAATTCACTAATTAAAGCTAACATTAAGAGACGTGTGTGTCCCCGGGTGGCCAGAATAATTGCTGGAGAATAAATGTTTAAAAATTAACCACATGAATAGGTGTGTTATTCCAGCCGGGTCAGGATATTGGTGGCCAAACTTGCGATGACTGACTCTGCCATCGAAATTTTGGCCACCAATATCCTGACCCGGCGGGAAACCCGAGAGGACTTCATTCATGCTGTTCGCCGGGAAAATTGCAGATCATTCATTTTTAAACTCTGTTATCCCGTCAAAATTTGTTTGTATCAAGCAATTTTATATTGCAACTTTCACATTTGCTCTCGTTTTATTAATTGGATATCTCTATGAAATCTATTGAACATGGTTCTGCGGAAAGTATATCTAACTTTAACGCGATCCTCTTCAGCATAGCGAATAAGCATATACCGTAATTTCGGGCCGGAGGAATACTAGGTAATATTTTTCATTAAGCGAAGCTAGGTAGTGCATAGCGTTGAATTTGTGACAAACATTAATTGGAGGTGACTCAATGGCCATGATGAAGGAGGTAAAATATTTATAATCTTCATGGCCTTATGATTGGTACTCCTTTTTATCCGGCCTTTTTTTATTTAAATAAGAATCCTTCCACGCAAACGGATTTATTAGTTAGTCTATTCATTTATAACCCTAAGAATCGGTGTTTCATTTCAGACATGACAGGATTTTTTATGCCATTAAGTTTCCAAAATTTGAAAACAAGTTCTAATATATGACCGCTCGCTATTTTTGCTGCCATGAGCTATTTATTGTTCTGGTTTAACATTGAATGATAAGAGGATTTGTCATTGATATTCTTCTCGAGTGTGAATTTCAAAATCCTAGCCGTTGGATGGGGACTTAAATTATGGCCATATTGATGGATTTTGTTCTGGGGAAACTATAGTGTGTGCCTAAGTTTAGAGTAATGCGAATGATTTTTATGACGATATAATGGCTTACTTTCAAAGAGACAGGCACTCGAGAAAATCCTCGATGCCAAATTTTCCTTGGCAATTACGCACGCTTGTGGAAGAAAATAAATTTGACCTAAGTGTGCAAAAATTCATCATCTTATGTAACAATGCGGGCTTGAGCTTTCTTTATATAAGCTATCTCCGTATTTCAACTTATGTTTATCTATGTTCAGGCTGCATTTTACCCCTATCATGTCGCTATTACCATCTAATTGCAGTTATTTTGTAAATTACCTCAATTGTACTGCGCCTTCAACAATGGCTAACATCAACCTAATAGTCGCTTCTAGCAGATCGAGGCTATTTATTTAAATACAGGAGAACGATAAATTTCCAGTTTGTTATGGCATAGTTTTCTTCTCCACCTTGGAGCGCCGATAATGAATTCAGATGAAACTGCAAAGACAGAGCAATTTTACATTGTCTTAAGTGTTCCCATGGTGTTCGTTAGTTTTCTTTCTCCTCATTGATGTTTTATGTAATTCACCCGGTCACTAACCGAAAACTCAGATATTCTTGTGAATATTACTTATCACTTGGAAACTAAATGATAGCTCTCCAAGTAACAGGATTACATATGAGATTTTTTTATTTCACTCCCTTACTACGGCATAATTACTAAGTAGGTAGGTAACCAGTGATTTTTTTAGCTGCCACAAAACGTAATTTCTTTCATTAATTAACCATCGTAAAAATGAAAGTAACCGATAGCTATTTCTGCTCGACGACCCATGAAATAATTTGAATATTGCTTTATCCCTTCTTGGAAATCGTAGATATGACAAGATAGTTATCCTGGATCCATTCATAACCCTCAGCTTCGGTTGATGAGTACTGTATCCGTGCTGATCTCCTAGTACTAAGTACTGCAGAAAACGTACCTATAATATCATGGGAGTTATTCCACGTTCCAAAATGACCTCTACCTGGAAAATCGAAACGAAGAGAAAGTTTAACTTTAAATGGAGATTGATCAAGGGTGTTGTTACCTTAATTGAAAACAAATTTTTGTTGCGGTAAACTAAAAAAACCACGGAAGAAAACTAGGTCAAATACAAATCTGCGACTCCATAGTAGACATAATTACGAAAAAAGTGTCAATTGCCGTTTTGGCTCAAACACCGTAGTGAAATTCAGCTATTTACATCCAATGGGATATAACTTTAACTATAAACACCAATGCCATGACTGTTGTGTAAAGTCTGTTGGTTCTGGGCCATGGGAACCTTTTCTCAAAGTTAAAAGTCATTTTACAAGTTCTCAATTATTCTCATAGCAATAAATCTGTTATAACATTTTTCACTTGCCTCATTTAAGAGGTTTCGATCAAGGAAATTTTCCACTGTTTTGATTGTTTTAGAGGAATTGTACATTGGTCTTTAGCTTGGAGGAACGAGCCCGTATTGTTCAACCAAGCAATTAAAAAAATTAGGGAGGACTCCCAAATTATATAACGTTTTTTTCTTATGTTCACTTTGCAATATCTTTTAATATATGTGAGTGAAATATATTTTTTTTGTTTGTAACATTTCTTATCTATTCTTAATTATTTATTCTTTCTCCATCACAAGGGAAGTTCATCCCTTAACTTGACCATATTTTCCATAACAAACAAGGTCAACTGCCTTTTGTTCAATTAGTTTACTTAAAGCGTTTGCTGTTTCCCCCAACAGAATCTTTCAGAGAACCAACACTTCCCAAGATGCTCTTCGAGTTGGTTCTGTTGGCAGTGACCGTCCTCCTGCTTCTCAAGCTGCTCATGACGAAGCCAAAGAAATTTCCTCCCGGTGAGTTGATCGGCATTTGTCGCGCAAGTGTACCAACCCAATGAAATAACCCACCCTTGGTCATGTTTATTGCTTATCATTTGGCAGATGTGAATTTAGAACCTTTGGTACCTTGGGTGAAGTATGATGTCACTGCTCGGGTGAGCGATGCCCGTGCAAATACAACGACCGTTCAAACATCTTCCGTAACGATAACCAATATTTTCACAGCACACTTTATATATAGGTACATAAACGTCAGACTGCTGTTTTCTAACGGATCTCGAAAATCTTTATAATTTACTTTCAACGCATTGAAAGAGGCTACTCTGCGCTGCTTTGAAGTTGGAGTGGAGAACGTTTGGGGCAAAATGAAACTGGGGAGTGAGAAAAATGATACTGTAAAATGTAAAACAAAATGTAAAACTGATTATGCGCAAGGTCCTGTAAAAGAAAGAAAATATTTCAAAGGGCGAAAGGGTATAAGAAGAGTTTTTTTTTGCAAAACCTTAAACCACTTTAAATTCAGTGCAAGACAACTGTATCGCGAGCATACCTGGGGACATACTGAGGATTTCGTAACGTTCTACATTTCGAGATGCACGAAATACATTAAATGGAAAGCAACATTTGGGATCATCAATAATCGGGAGGCAAGCGTGAAACTCCAAACGCGAAAATAACGACAATATCCGCCTGAATGCACTAAATTCTGACAACAGTTTAATGAGGCGTGGCTTATGATTATTCATTTCATGGAACACCGGTTCATCAACACAAAGTACTACTATTGTCCGATTAAATTCTTGCCCTTTAGCCAATGGGACACGACTAATTTCAACCACGTCACAATCAACTTTCAATTAACGATTCTAGCGTTCTAAATATCTGGAGAAAAAAAAGAGGGAGCACTGAAAACAACAAGCCCTTCGCTTACTGAGGTACAAATGTACAGCGGTAATATTTTTCAGTGGAACGAGCGAACACTCGGCGCTTAGAAGCTTTCACTATCAATGAACGGCTGGATCTAAACGTGAACGTCGATTCTGGGTAGATGCGTTTCATCATCCGAATCATCGATTTTCGCTGCTGTAAATTGATTTCGCGATGATACATGTATACTTCCAAATAGAGCGGACGGGCAATGGACATAAACCTCAGGGCTGTTCTGGGGGAATCCGGGAAGCGATCTTGGAGCTTGCGCGGGGGGAGGGGGGAGATCTTTGGGAAGGAGCTTGTGAGTTCCTTGGTGGGTGCGTGTGAGTGGGCGCCGACGTTCTTCCCTGAAAACATGGCAGATTTTTTTTACAAACCTCTTAATATGACGAAAGTGCTGGCTGAAGGATAGGGGGGGTGGGGGGGGGGATCACCCCGGTAAACCGAGACAGGGAGTGCCCTAAGGCATACGACTAGTCGGCTGGGGTCACCGGCAACGAACGCAAGGACTCTGAGACGTTTCTTTTCCGAATTCAAGAAAACTATGTATATTTCCGGTTTGTATCAACGAGATTAGTCATGCTGATTTCATTCTTTTAACGCCACAGAAAAAGATAACGGGTTGTTTTTTCCGTAAAAAAAAGAGGCTTGGGGCTTATTTCGATGTCAATGAGGAGCGGAAGAGGGCGATTATTTGAAGCAGGCTCTGGGTGCTTACCGACTTCAAGAGTGTGGGGCATGCGATCGTTAAAAAAATTATATGGTGCTCGTAACAAAATGCTGAGGACAATATTCTAAAATGAAGGCATCAGACGAAAATGTAGGGCATCGGGAAATCATATGCTGAAAGCCATAAGACAAGACTTTCGGTACGGAATTTCAGCAAAATGCTTGAACTCTAGTTAGTACCATACACACTTTATACAATACGCCGTGACCATTCCTTGCGAACATCGAACAGCAAATCGAGGACTATTGTTATTGGTTATCTTCTAGCGTTTCTACTAGACGCACCGCAGTATGAAGATAGTGCATATATCGAATGGAATGCGGAAAATGTAAACGATTTTGAATCTATTGTCGATGCAATGCGACATTTTTAAACTGATGAATTTCTCAATGTGTCGAAAAGGAGGGCAATTAAGAATGTTCAGGTATTCCTCCCGGGCGCCAGACAGAAGTTTAAAATCGTAGTACACGTCCGGGATTTTCCGCTCGTCTGGTAACCCTAATTACTTGTAAACATTGTGTTGACAGAGGCTAAAGTAGACTACAGGGTACGGCAGGTTTATGATGGATACCGCTTCTACATGCCTAACACGACACTAACATTGCCACACCCTAAACTACAATAACCCATTCTTCAATTCCGCATACTAGAAACACAGAGGTAGAATAGGTACTCTACATTTTTGGCATTTTCAAGCAAGGTCGTATATAGGCGCCGGTGGTGACATCCCTGTTAGTGCGAAACGACAGTTCTCAATATTTCTACGCAAGCCGAATAAAGTTAATAATAGTAAAATGATTCATTTTTAAATAAATATCAAACGTATAATTTCACACAGTGATTTTTAATACTGGTACGAATAGTTGCACCACTTCCAGCAGACGATGCCGTGAAACGGTGAAACTCGTCGTGCAAGTATTAAAACTTCTTCTGTGGAATAATTATTTTGCAATTTGTTTTAAAATGAATGCATCATAAACTTCCACGAAGTGAAGCCGGAATCAGTAAATTTTATTAATGGCACACTAAATTTTTTGCCTGCCGAATAATTGTTCTCAGCGGTCATAATCTCTTTTGAGAATTTAGACGGCTTAGGGTGAATATGCTAGTTTTTAAGCTTTAAACTGTAAAACGAAACTCCATATAAATACCATATGAACAACGCTTCAGTCTAGCATCAGGGTTCTTTAGCGAGCTTCGAAACTTTCAATTAAGTAATTGGTATGCATCGCCATCCTTCGCGGGCATCCAGGTACTTCCCAGAAAGTAAACAAAACGACATACCACGCTTTTGAAGCGATGATTCCACAGCCATAATTTGTCCCAGATCCCGCTGCTTACCTATTCTCACAGATCATTTAATAGCGGACAATGTTTCTCCTAGATATCCTTGATATTCATTTCCATTAATGGCAGCAATTTTTCCAAGGACTGCGTGATCCGGACGTCCATGTCGACGGGTCGTCAACAACATATGCGATGCCTATTTGATTTCGCGGGCATGAGCGTTTTCCTGCAAACACCTATCCAACAGAGCGCGCAAATTTACATTAGCTGAGCGGAGTATTCGAAGGGCACGGAATGAGTGAGAGGGGCAGCCCACTCGCTCGTTGCCTCATGCAAAGAGTAAACATTGCCCTGGACTCACAATACACACGATGATGCTGAAATAAAATTTCAGCAAGTCACCGTGGCGAAGACTTTACCTTCTGCAAGCGTGGTCCGCTCACCTCATACGAGATAAAGGTGCTACAGTGGCCGATCTCGGCTATTGTCAACGCCCCAAATTCCGATGATTCGTCGGTAATCATTCCATTCGTTGGTAGCAACGAAACTGATCGAAAGCTTTAAGTTTTTGGCTGCATTTATTTTAATTCTGGTTCACCATACATCCACTCAATGGCCATTATTGATCAAAATGGCATTAATTGCGTGCACAACATATACATGAGATGAACCAGTCCCTATCCAAGGGAAGTGGAAACAGTGGAAGAAAAAATGAAGTGTTTGGGACCTTCTTAAAACTTCATAAAAATTTCAATTCGTAATTTCATAGTAAAAAGGGATTGCATCAACTAATAACTACGAGCTCTCACAATCGTATGTGTGGGAGGCAGGAAGTGGGGGCGCGGGTGGCCGCATGCCCCCTCGATATTCAGTGCTCCCATTAAATTCGGTTAATTACACTGAGCAATTCCAAGCGAAATCAACCAATGAGAGAGTCACATTCTTGTTGCTCGACCACCTTCAAATCTGTCCATTTTTACCGTAAATGATGGAATTGCACGTGGTTAGCTGTTTTGCAAATTGTTAGCTCCTCAAAATGAATACATGCACAAATACCGCGTGTCTACAGAATACTGGGAAAACGCGAAAAAAGGCACCGCGCAACTCCCTACGGTAATACCTCTGAATAACGATCATACGCTCGGATTCATAAAGCAATGACAATTCCGTGAAGAGGAGGGTACGAACAAAGAGTTTATGTGGTTTTTGGTCACGTAAACGTGTATGCCATGCATGAATATCACTGCGAGATGTTTCTTTCGCACATTTAACTTCTGACGAAAGTTCTTGCGTTAGCGGATGATATCTCAATCTGCGGAATTTTGGGGACCAGTCTTCTACGAAATTTTGAGCGAAGTCTTGTTCCTAGCTGATTTCGCCATCGTCGAAAATATCTAATTGCGATTGTGAGGGCCCTCCAGCCTTTTCAATCTCGGCAGATGGAGGTTCAAAAGATGTGACATTGTGTTGTAGTCAACTTCTTTATACTATCCTTCTCTAATTTCCTTTTTCAGTAGTATGTCCAGTAAATGTTATCTTTCTGTCAGTCATCTGAAGACAATTAATCAACAAATTTTAATTTTAATTAATAAAATTTTATAAAAATACAGCATTAAATATTATGAATCTTTGAAACTATTTAATTTCTATATTCCCCTCCACTTCTATGAAGTTGGTTTAAATTTTTATGATTTCTTTAGTCGCAGCTTTCTCAGGAGGGTTTTACCGCGCAAATCTATCATTTCTTCTCTCTTAAATTATTCTGGATACGATTATTTGCAAGTCTTATTACAGATGAAGTACTTAAAAAGCACTTTGTGCAGTGGAGTTTTAAAAATACGGCCCATAAGCATCGTGTAATAGCAACATTAAACAGTAGACATACAATGGTGACTGGTTTTTACATGAGTTCCAAACAAAATCATCCTCCCTCCTGATGAGCAAGTTTGACGAGAAAATGTTCCGCTTACCTTCAACGCCACTCTGCTGGTTGTCTGTCACTGCTCCCCTTCCCGCGGCGTACAGCGGTGCGCTATGTCGGAATGCAGACTCAGCCGTTGCCCTCCGTGCGTCGGTCGTGGTCGCTTTTCACCCGATACCATTCAAACTACACATCACAACACAACACTAATCACTCACTCACTCGAAAACTGGAGAGACGAACCGAAAACAATTATTTCCGAAATTGACGATGCATTACTTCACAAAAGTTTTCTTACCCAAACGATTCAATGATAAAAAGGAATTTTTAGAACGCTTAGGACCTAAACTAAGCACAACCATTTTCCATAAATAACTTGTAATTTATATTAGTCTGTCAATAAGCGGTGTAATCAACTAATTACCACCTACAGGGACATAATCTCCCGTAAAGATTGATCACTTGAATAGATTGCAATAAATGGCCGCAGATTAATGTTAAGCACCAACTTTAAAAATAACATCGGTTAGTCAGGGCCCTCCTGGCTGCTCTGTCAATATCTTCGTTCCTTCATAGCTTCTTGTATCTACGATTTCACCATCCCTTCAATGTAGATAATAATCCTGGACTTCACTCGGTAGTTCTTCCCTTCCATTGCAGTCATTAGTACACTCTGTGCTTCAGAATTAGTCCAAATAGCTTTCCTTTTCTTCTTATTAGTGTCTTGATATGGAACTAGACTGTAGACACGCGAGAAATCCCCTTCGCCACTTGGTATATCCACCTCCTTTTCTTTGGAGACAATACATTTCCATTGCAAACCACCTTCATCTCAATAGTTATTATGGATCATTTCCTTATGCCTAGGCAAGTGCTGATTGTTGCTGGTAGTTGTTTCTTCTATTAAAAGACATTCCTTCTATCCTAATCCTAATCCTCCTAACCAATCTCAGTTCGTTTCCACTGGGTATGGGGCTGCCTAAATAACAAACCTTTTTCATTTACACAAGTAAGTTATTCCCTAGTCTTCATTGAAAACTATCTCTATTACAATGTTATTTTATTCTTTGATGTGTGGGTCATCTTGTCAATAGCCTGATGGTTTTCTCACTCGTCTGATATTTACTGAGTGGTAGGATGATTCTGCTCTTCCTAATAATTCATTGGCATTTCATCTGCCAGGAAGATAACACTGACTACATCACAGACCAGCAACAAGGCTATTCTCTAAAATATTTTAATGGAATTTTTGCTCAGTTTGCAATGTGTCATTTTACCCCATACGTCCTCCACTGCAGTTTCAAAGCAGCACATAGTAGCCTCCTTTAATATTATCACTCACATTAGCGCTTCTTATTCTTGTACGCATTTGTTTTCCATCATAAAGATATTTCAATTCTCTTCCCATCTTTTAGCTTTATCTCAACATTCAATGAGAATTTCAAAATTGAAACCTCATTGCATTGCCCTTAAGTTTGGTCCTCAGTGAAGTTTTCTCGTGGATCCATCAGCTGCGACAGTTTTTCCCTGATAAGATTATCCTGGGCACTTCATTCAGACTTTTACTCAATTCCTTTGTCTTTCTTGCATTTTTCATTCAAATTCTTCTTATTTTGTAATCTCTTCTCCCCCCTCAGCTTTCTAAGTTGTTTACTTTCTTCTCTCTTCTTTATGTCCAGAACTATGAGCCACGGTTTCATTCACATAGGTTTTCTATCGCCTAGAGCTTATGAAAAATTTTCCAGCATTTCACTCTTTACATCATGCTATAATAAAAATAATTATTATTATTATTAATGGTAATCTACCGATTAAGGTATGTTTCTGATAGACCAACCCCTACAATAGCCCTTTCTTCATTTTTGCATACTTCTTCCCACCCTTCATTCCATCCAACATGCCAAATATCTTCCTCCCTCTCCCTCACTATCTTCAGCTTCCTGAGCTTTAAAGTTTGGTAACTTCCACACATACCCATGTTGCAGTTTCTTTATTTATTCCAAATTTCGTGCTTTACAAGGGTGTAGTCAATTTGGTATTTTCTTATATTCCCAGGTATCTTAAAGGTATTCTAAATGCATTTTCACCAATGTTATTATGAATTTTTTTCCTACAGCCAATATCTGGTACCAAAACAAAACTTCAATAGCCTTTTTCTTCTTTCATTGCCTTTGTACCTATCCTCCTAATAGTCATTCCTTTTTGGCCTTCTATGACAATTGCATTCCAGTCTTTCAAGGTTTTTGGACTATCTTCTCCACAAATACTTTTTATAAATTCAATGATATCATCATGCACATCACTGTCATCATAGTCTGTTGCAGCCATGTAAACTTAACCAATTTTGTGTCTGTAGTTTTTTATATTAACCAAGACTAATCTTTCCATGTACCCATGGCAGAAATGTAATCCATCTCATGAATCTCTTCCCTCTCAAGAATAACTACTCCTATAAATCACTTCACTCTCATGAATCTTTTACTCCTCAGAATTATACCCATTCCTTCAATTTCATTTACACATTATGTACCAACAATCAGCTGTCACTTCAAAAGTCTCCTCCTTCACCTTCAAAAGAGTCACTTCATTTTATCAACACCTAAGATGTCTAAGCCCATTTTACTTTATTCTACTTTTCAGTATTTAACCAAATTTGACTGATGTACTTCCTTGAGTAGTCCCCAACCATAGATCAGAATAAAGACTAGTTTTTGTCCAGAATATTACACTCAAAGAAGGTTCAATCACACATTATACTATATAAATTCAAGGAGAAAACATTTTATGAGCTGCTGTTCCTTGGGAAGATAGCATCTGGTTATCTGTTGTATTTCACATTTCAATACTGTAAGTATTAATTTTATTTTAATATCCCTACGGTGAAGTGAATATGTTGCTGTAGCCACCAATGTGGTATCAAACTTCAGTTATTTAAAGATAACTGCTTCCCCCTTGTCCAGATTTCAACAGCATATTGGTTGATTACAGCACTCTTCAATTCACAGCCCTTCGATATAATTTCATCGTATTTATAGTTTACCTTACTTGAGGATAGACCCCTATGCCTGAGGATATTACTAAAGGAAAAAATTCTTTTCTACTTAATGAATTGGATGAGGAATCCAAACTTTTGTGAAATAAAGTAGCATCAATTTTGAAAAAACCTAACTTTTTGACCTTCCTTCATTTCCACCTCGGAATTCACTGCATTATATAGAATTATATAATATCCTGAAACGGAGCGAGAGAAAAAAATTAACACTACTTTTCATAAACATATTAATGCTTAGTCATTCATGAAATATATTATGTTATTCCTGGCTAACCCTGTTATACAATAACATTTCTTCATTCAATAATAAGCATGAAAGTTGGAACCATCATCATACCATTTTCATTCAATTCTATTAATAGATATTTAAGTTCTATGACAATTGTAGTGATTTCATGCTCTCTGATGAGTCTGCTCAGAAAAATATTCCGAGATCACAAAATACACGAATCCACATCCTTATGTAATAGAATTGCCATTATGATTAAATGCAATAGTCGCACACCACCATAAATTCTACATCCAGAGTGAATATTAAGAATAATTTCTTTGCACGCAGAAATATCATCTACTCTTTCCAGTTCACATTTTTTCCCTAATCCTAGTATTCTGGTTCAAACAGTAACAACACAAGAAAAAGTGATTTTCTAGGCAAAGAGCATAAAGTTTTGACAAAAGCCAATAAATGTCATATGCATTAAAAACACCTCATAGAGCAGCTATCGTCTAGAAGGTACAAAATTTTATGGTGGAAGATTGGCGTTCGACAATACAGGAAATTGCTGACAGGATTGGTATCAGCAATGATTCCACACATTCAATTTTATGGATGAACTTGACAACACAGATTGGCTTGGAAATTTTTTCCCCAAGAAGCTGATGAAGGAACAGCAATAACTTTGCCTTGACATAGTGCAGGACATGCTGGACACTGCCAACACCAATCCTCAATTTTTCAACACATTGATAACTGGAGATGTGTGATGATGCATATGGATACGATCCGATTTGAAAGTAAATAGAAGATAAATCAGAACACGACAGTAGAGCTGAAGACAATTCCAAAATATGTCTTCCAGAAGTGTTTCCAGTAGAGGAATGTTGGGCTGTGTGTGTGGAGGCACAAGGGGCCTATTCTGAAGTGGATTAGGGTCCCAACCCCACCAGGTATTCAATAATTCAACCAATTTCAATTAAAATACATATAAATAAACATATTATTACGTTTCTGGTATTATGGCATTTGTAATTATTCACATCTCCTAATATATATCCTTTTTCATAAAGATTTTTGAAGCTATGAATGTGTTGTAAGTAGTACTTTCACTCAAACAAGAAAAAAATTGGTATTTTTAGTATGGTTTTCACCTTTCCATATGGTCCTAAGTGGTTAAAGAATGCTAATTGCGAGTGATTTTCAATTATTTTAGTTCACAATATTCATTGTCTCATAATGCAATTTATTACTCCAGGCCCACCAAAATGGCCCCTAGTAGGAAACATGTTCCAACTGAAAAGATGGGGCTCTTTACCTCACCTTTCACTGGGTGAAGCAGCCCGTACATATGGTGATGTGGTTGGACTGTACTCTGGGTACACCCCAGTCATCCTGATATCTAGCTTAGATGGCATCAAAGAAGCATCATCGAGAGAAGAGTTAGCTGGGCGACCTACTTCTTTGGTTCAGACAAAAATTGACAAGGGGGACTACGGTAAGTAGAATTCATTACAGTACATGCATGCTGGACCAAAATTTTCATTAAATTAGACAAATTTTTATGATGCCTAAAAGTAAAAGAATTACTAGACACAAAACTGCTTATAAGAGGTTATATTTTTTTATAGAAATATTGATAATTTTTTAGAGAAGTCACTGTTTCATGTTAATGTATTTTTTTAACAACTTGAGTACATCATAAACCTACCCTAACCAATAGATTGCCATTAATAATAATGACAAAAAGCAAAACTCCAATATATGCCGTGCCTTTTGGCCTACACTTATAATACTAGTGCAATAAGTGGTACATTAAAATATATCAACCACTTCATTTTCCTTAGCAAGAAAGAAAGTATTGCTTGTAAAAGTTACAAAACTTTCAATGACCAATAAAGGCAAATTGAAGCTATTGAATCCAAGAGAAAAATTTTAATTTTGCTTGCAATAATGAGTGTCTAAAGTAAAAATATAGTAAGGCAATGCAAATGAAGTTCAGGTTTGGATTAATTCTACATTCAGATGTGAAGGTTTCATCACAATTGTGTCAGTTTAAATTGAGGCACGTTGATGGTTTCCATGAGAAATGTTGTGATTTTTTCAGTCTATACAACTCTTTGGATTGTAAATACAGTCATGGATCTACATACAATAGTAAGTAGTTAGCATGAGTTAAAAGCTTGAGGGTTTTCATTACATAACCTCATTGGTTTTTGGCCTTATGCCTCCACACATTCATGGTGATACCAATCTCAAAAAACCTCACCCTGCCCACCAAGGAAATAAATGTAACAAAAAACAATTGCCTCTGGGACACCTATGGGGCCCTGTCACCTGTGAAGTATCAGTGCTAATATTTTACAGCAGGTGGCAAGGTCACTTAATGTTCTTCTCAAAGTGAAAATGCACACTGTCCTATTTATAAGATTCCAGATTCAAATTCTTTACTCTGGACATTGCCAGCTAAACCAAATCAATTCACAGGTTGGTTCACAAAGGGTCATATACCTGAGTGCTGAATGTTCAGAGCTGAAATAATAATAATTTTATTGGTCACAGGAGCATTACAAACACTATAGACCT
>LYUA01000208.1:655088-667279 GCA_002093875.1 Calopteryx splendens | reverse complement strand
CCTCCGATCGCATTCTTCGGGGACCCGCTCGCGGTTCGGGGGTCTTTCGGGAGGAGGTTCCGCCTCCGCCTCATGTAACCTAACTCGATAATGACCGTTCGTTAATGAGATGCGCTGGAAATGACCATTCAATACTGTATCTCGCTTTCTCTTCTCCTTCCTCACCTCCGGAGTCACTAATCGTGAGGCATTTGTGTGTCTTTTTTAAAGTTACGGGCGGTAGGAATGCGCACTCGAAGGGGCCAGCCAAACGACGTGACTCGATGGCCAGTGATCACTAAGAATTAATATTTAATCACGTGAAGTAGTTAACTGTCGGATGGAGAAACATTTTCACTTCGATATTCCTTTGGATATGCTATGATCGCAGTTCACATTGATTCGCTGTTTTAGCTGTGATATGCTGCGTGGTGTGCGTTGCATTGATGCGTATACTTATTAATACCGCGAGTGGCGGACACGCATTAGGTATACCCCTTTCTCCGTAGCATTTTTGGAAACCACCCTATGGGCCCACGTAGGACTAAACGTAAAAACTGGAGTCCTAAGTCATCTCATCCGAACCGGACTCCCAGCGTCGCCTGCCTAACTAAGCAACCGCTCACATTGCCCTTAAAACTTTCATTGAAACCAAAATAAAACTCAGTTCGTCGCGACAAAAGCCTTCGCTTGCTTGAGCGCAGCTGCGGCGTAGTTCGCCATTTTAAAACGGTGGGACGAAGCTTTATATGCCGCATTAGAGCTCATATTAAGGCCCGCGGGCCGGATCCGGATTATTGCGGCCCGCCACCATCAATGCAATGGATTGCCGCCGAGGAATGCCGTGGAAACGTAAAAAATCTGGATTTAAGTGCTTGGACTATGCGTGGGATCTCGAGTTAAGCAGATTACATGTCGCCGCAAAAAAAAATTAGTCAAGAATATTAAATAAAGTTAAGCATTCGGAGTGGTCAAAAGAAAATTTCATATTTATTCAGCTGAGTCTTTATCCGTGAACGCATTTGAACGCTCTCGTGCGGCACACGCCACCAAAAATGCGTACGGTGGATTCTTTTAGTTGGAATTTTTATAGGTACATATACCTATGCATACCTAGGAAATACATACATATTTGGAAATCTTCTAAGCGAGGATCGTTCTTTCATTGAGAGGGATAATGGAAAAAAAACCTGGTGAAGGACCATTTGTTGCCCCGCGCGTGCGAGCGACCTCCTAGAGGGTGAAGCCGTGCTGTTTCTCACGCCTTGGTGACCATACACACGCCATTACTTCAGGGTCAACTGTTTCCTTTCGATGGTATTCAAAAATTTTACATTCTTTTCCATTTCATTAACTGTCATTTTGACGCGTACTCTTTACTATAGCTGTAGCAAGTACGTACGACAAATATGAACTTCCAGGACGTGAAAAGATGCATAACGCTTATAGCAAAAATAACCGGTGCCATCAATGGCTTGTGACCTGACACCCCCTGCCAATATGCCGGCGTCTGCGGCTTGCAGATTTATTTGTGCATGTAGACATACTCACTATCTTTGAGCATCTTTCCGTTCCTTAGCGAATGCTGTATCTAGTTTCTCGTCTTCCTCGGCGGTTTGCGGTTTCTTTTCTTTACAACGTAAAATTTGTTTAACTGAAAGATAGTTGTAAATTTGTGAATATTTACCATTTTTCATTAACTCTTTTCGTTACGCTTACTGGCTGCATTATAGCTGTTGTGTTTGAGTGGGATTATTTTTATTTTAGCTGAATCTCGAATTGGTCCAGAGCTGTGTTTTCAATTAAAGGGATGAACCCTAAAAATCGGTTGGAGCGGAATCATCGCCAGTCGAGATGATTAGGACTCCTTGCTTTAGGCTTTGAGCGAGCGAGAGTATTGGGAACGTGGGCTTCGGAAACATTTTACGTTTACGTTTAAGATTTCGGATCACGTTCGGGTGATGCGACGTTACGCGTGGAGGTCACATTTAATGCGTGGTGCACGATTTAAGGGGAGGGGAAGGGGTCGGGTGCAGGGAAGCCTCGTCTCCGGGGTAATAGGGGAGTGTTTGTTGAGCTGAATCTCGGTCTGTCAGCCTCGGATGACGACGACTGCAGCTTAGCCGAGGATTTCCTTTGATCCTCCCTTGATTGCTCTTCTCCTTGGATACATTCCTCTTTCGCACCCCTTGTCCCCTGTAACGCCAGGGCCTTGGTGAACCGGCTGCTTTCGCTGAACGAGTTATACAATGAACGATTGGTGATCGACTCTGCGTTGCTCGACGCGATCACTGGTTAGATGGCGTCGGCTAGCTGAAGTACTTTCAATTACCTCTTGAAATATCGTGAAATTTCCAGTATCTGAAATTAGCTTTTTCTCGAAAATGCAATTTCAGGTTTTGAAAATGATTTTTTGCTACCAGCTCATATGCCTAGGTATGTATTTGAATTTCTGCTCGTCCCACCCATGCTGACAGTGTACGTACTACAGTCGACGAACGCTCAATTGCACTATGCCATTCAAATTTTACGAAGTAGCAAGGCATTATTTTGAATTACTCAAGAAGGTGGCTGCACTTTGCCAGTTAAATATTCTTTAAAGGAGTATTTGTACGGTGATTGAAACATGTCGGTGTTTGTTAATCCAACTCTCCCCTTCATTCGTCTGAGTTTTGTGATTCGATGAAGCACTTGGCAATGTGTGATGCAAGAATGAAACTGTTTAGGTGATACGACCCATGCCTTGGTTATGGTTATTTTGATGGTTGACCCGACACCCTTACCTTGGTTTCCTTATCAGGAGGACTACCAAAATTAAAAGAACTACTGAGGTGTCGTGAGATCCGATGGAGTGTATTTTCAAGTTTCGTTCCTTTTTTTTTACCGGTAATCATTACATTGCCTTTGGGAATGGTACTCTGGCACTTGGCTCGGGGAACACCGTTTAGGACGCTTTTTCCACTAGGAATTCCGCAATTTCCGCAATAAGAATTTTTTTTAGAGAAAGGATTTTGTCCTTTCAGACCGAAGAACCAGGATCAGTAGGTATTACACACTTGTGTATGTATTTTTCGGCATTTTGCTTTCTAGAAGGCAGTGTGTTTCTTTTTTTCCATGTCCTAAACTCGTTTTTTTTCGGAGGAGGGAATAGGTATTTCGAAAATCGAGAAAAATAGCGATGATACGATTGAATTCGTGGTGTTCATGCGGTCGACCCGAGAACCCGGCTCCCTCGGCACGCTCGCATTCGTAGGGAGGGCCGCACACCCCCCCCCCCCNCCCCCCCCCCCCCCAGGCAAGGGCGTATCACGCGCGCGTGGGACGTGAGGGAGTCTTCGCCCCCGCAGGTGGATGACGGCGAGTAACGCTTTGGATCCCACGAGAGAGCGGCCCCGCGGCGGCGGGAGGCCCGACCAGCGGCGCCCCGATGGCTGCTGCCTGCTGCCTCCTCCTCGACGGAGAAATGGAGAAATGGATTCCGAGGCGAGATTCGTCTTCCGTTTCCCTTTGGGACCTGCCGCCCGCCTTACGCTCCCTCTCTCGGAGAGGCGTCATCGTCATCTCTACTCGGTTATTACTTCTCGCCGCACTTCGCAATTCTACCGACAAATCTCTTTACCCCCACGGTGACCCCGGTGAGCTAATTTTGGTGCAATTAATGGAGGCCTGTGTGCTCATTCGGGCGAGGACGGAGTCGATGGAATTCCAGGGGCACGCAGTATTCCTGGGAGCGCCCCCTCCCCCTTAAAAGTGGCATGGGCGTGTGTGTGTTTGGGGGATGGGTGAGGGGTGGGAAGGGAAGGGGATGGAGAGACTCGGGATTCAAATTTAATTCCTCCCTCCCACACACACACACACACACACGCACACACACACAAGAGTTTGGGGTAATTACGTACTAGGATGACCCAAGGGGAGAAGAAATTCGAAAATGTAACGGTTTCCTCATTTGCATGGATACCCTTCCAGTAAGCCGCCGTTGGAGGTATGGTAGGAAGTGCCAGTGTCAATGAACAGGATGGCGAATGTGAAGGGGAGTTAATGGGATTGGATTAGGAGATTGGACACGAGAACACGGAGGCAAGTGATGGACGTACACATGATAGCGTTTTATGTGTGGTGGGAGAGGGGTTCCTTCAGCCTCCATTGTTTTTACCCTGCTCTTGATTTGCCAATATCATGCATAATTTTCATGAAAAGGTGGACGTAATGCATTGGTTTTTAAATAAATTCCTCTAGTTTTATATTATTGATTAGTTCGTCAAGTAAGTGTATCAAATATATTTGATTACTGGGTTTCTCAACCTTGGAAAATTTTATAAAGAACTATTTATCCCTGAAATTAAATAGTTGATCCTCCAATTTGTTCATAAAATTATTCTTTAAGCATCAATGTTTCCACCATGTTTTCATCACATTAAACCAAACTTTGCGCAGCATTTATTCCACAAAAATGTCTTTTTACTAGCCGATTTCTGAGAATCGGTCTTGTAATAGTCTTCAACATCTAGCGTGGATGTTACCAGCGGAGTATTTGTTCTACATTAATGATGTCGTTGCAAAGTTTTCTTAGATGGTTCAACTTAGTTCGTATAATAATGCTCGCAAAAATTTCCTGTTCTTATTTTTCATGGCACTTCGGAAGGGTTTCTAGTTTCATGCTATTAGACTTCTGCAAATCCGGTGGAAGACGTCCAACCAAGAGCTATGGAGCGGGCACGACTGAATGAGATCTCAGGTTGGACAAATTTACACTGGATAGAAGTTGCCTTCGTTGGTGCTGAAGGTTCGACTTAAGCACTCGCAGGGATCTTAATGGATTTCCGGGCATCGCAGAAGGTAGCGCTGAGGGTATACGAGCACACCGAGAAAGTATAGAAGAAGTGGATCACCACAGACAGAGCAAGTGAAGCTCTGGGGCAGAATATAATAGGAGGAATATTTATGAAGACCCCTCAGGGTAATTGCGTCCGCCTCTCATAAGTCAGATATTATTATTATTATTAAATCTATGCTTATTTCCTACCGCTAAGTCCGCAGGCAATTCAGATTAAATAATATTTGTGGAAAAATCAGCTTTGTTTGTAATAAAATATAAATGCAACAAATTGCCATCGTGGAAAAAATATGGGATCGGACGCGGATGGAGTTCACCAAAGTACAGCAGACGTAATGGAAACAGAAAGTTGTCATGAATTAGTTGGTCCTCCATTATTTCTGCAAATTTATGTAAAAATGCAGACAGGCAGTGGACCTAATACACTTTGCGGAGGAATATTCGTTTGAGTCAACACACAACGCAGTACACACGGGCAGAACGACACGGGGAACTTTGTGTGCAAAGTGAAAGATTATTACCAGATAATCACTCTAGCATGTTCATTTTACAGACCCCCTCGAGTTTAATGCAGTTGTCCTACGCACACATATCAACACAACTTGAGACATAGGAACAAGGTAAATATGATGGTCGGCATTAATCATTATTGGGTTAATGCAAAATTCACAGATCTGCGGCAGTATCTGTTTGAAACATTTTTCAGTTTGAAACAATTTTTCAATTGTTTACACTTTTCAGCCGTTGCATTTTAGAGCAAACACCGCTCTTAATTCTTAGCCATACTGTTCGATTCGCTCGAAATACGCCTCACAAATATCACTAATTATCGATCCATATAACACACGGGAAACTGCGATGGAGTGCAGGTCTCTGTGTTTTCGTTCCTCACGTTCGGAAGGAGATACCGATCCCCGGGCCCACCCTGCGACGCCCCCCGCCAAATGCCTCGACACCCGCCGGGCGTCGATGGGACAGGATTAGCGGCGGATCCCATGGCATCCTAATGAGTCGATACACAACGCATTCAAAAGGCTAATGAGTTATAAATATTTGCAGTTACAAATCATTCCAGTTCCAGTTGATATTACTTCATGCCTTTTCGGTAGGAGGTGAAATCTTTAAAAATCTCTCTTCACGATAATTTTTCTACAATTTCGTAAGAAAGAGCTGACTTATGACGTAATGGTGTTTACCCTTTCTAATTACATCTTGAATTCTCATTTCAATCAGTACGGGAGGTTGCGTCTTTCCTAGTGCCCTGGAATTGGATACATTCATTTGACCTCATTTGTGTAGGTATATCCCATTTATATTTCTTCTTTACTATTGTGGAAAACCCGGGTGCTTCTGTGGTAGTTATTGCTGCCATGGCCTACAGATTTCTTTTCATTTGGCTTACCTCCGTTCCAATTAAGGTTCCGAGGGGAAATAAAAAGATAAGTTTAATTTTAAAAGCCGGCCTAACGATTACGAAGCACCCTCATTGTAAACCGCCTCTTTCTGCCGTGCACAGAAGGAAAAGGTTTCTTTTCTGGCGGATTCCCGTTAATGTCTCGTGCTAATAACTTATCAGGCGAATTTGAGTAAACCGTTGGCGTAAAATAAATGGATTTCGAGTGGACTATAAATATTAATCTATGAAGGATGATTTAGGTCCTGCTTATGCCGATTTATCGAGAAACGTTTAGGCTCATAATAATACCTATATGGTATATTTTAGGTATAGATTTAGGTACATAATAATATATGTATATCTGTTTGTTACAAAATATCCCCTTTGGGTTCAACCTATGGTCAGCCACTCCCAAATCCACTTCCCGTAGGTTTCTTCTTTGCAAACCCTCCGATCCGTCTTGGGAACTAATTGGTACTGGCGTGACGCGTGGTTGGGATCGTAATGGTAAGCACACTCACTGTGTTAATACTTTTTCCGTGTGATCAAACTTTCTCTCTCACACATACACCATAACAGAGAAAAATTTTGATAGTATAGGTGATATGACGACTGATGGTGAATGTGCTAGTTTACTTTCTCTCGCAGAGCCGGGATTTAACACTGGATGGATAAGTGATGCGTGTCATACAATTTCGTCGTGGGACCAAACTCTCTCTCGGCATCTGAGTTGCGTCACTCTTCATGGGCAAAAAATGTTAAAGGCTAAGCGTAACTTAACTTTTCGTCTTTATTTTTTTGACATGGAGTGAATTACAGTTTATTTGTTGGACGAAGAATCACTCAAACGATCCCAAGAAGGTTTTCGGCGTTCGTCATTCTCACTAACGGGCATTTTACAGAAAATTGTTGTCGTTGCTGGAACGACGAGTAAAAAACTTAAAAAATTGTTGAAAAACATTGAGCTTTGTTCTTCAGTGACTCGAGGCAAGAGCCAAACCACGCGACTTGGTGTTTCCACGTCATACTTCGCGTGCTAAATTGTTCAAGCGGTCATTCGGCTCTCGAATAGAGTGAAGCCTCAAGGGAACAGAGGTAACATTGTGAAGAGAAGCTAAATAATACTTCCTGCATACCTGCCCTTCGCGCCGTTCCAGACCGGGGTGACCTCAGACATGAAAGGAGAATGTGATGCATATCTTAGGACTTGCGTAACAGTCTAAGGAAATGATGTCGGGAAGTAACCCTTTTACAACTTTCTGCTTTCTTTCTGTGATACTTTCTTACATAACCCTCTCTCCTGTGCGATCTTCATATTTGCTGTTCTGTTCCCGAGACCTATTGTTCCCCATCTTGAAAGTCTCTTCAGCCGATTTTACCGAAGAACTTCTCCGCTTCCTTATAAACCATGTGCTCGCATCTCCTGCATATTTGCTTTTCTTGACAATTTGACTTTCGTCTAATCACTGAACTTGGCCAAACAAGTGAAGTACGCCTATTCCAAACTAGTTTATTACCCTAGCATCCGTTCTTGGCCAATTCGCTGTCCACACTATCTCTCTTGTTTCCCCATTAAGCACTCCTCAAGTACCCCATACTCACCGCATTAAATCGACATTTATGCTTGTCCTGGCATGTGCCCAAGTTCCTCTTCCTTGTGATTATGTGCTGAGGACTACTTTTTTATGCGTTTCTATTTATTTTTCTTTAAAAAAATGTTTTTATACAAGCTCAAAGTAGTACCAAAAACCTCTATTCCTTTAACCGTTCTCCCTTACATGTTTTGATCCATTCCACAACTCCAGCGAAAACTTGGCCAAGACGGACAAGATTGTAGGTACTTCAAAGTGTCCAATAATTTCACCGCTGATTCCCAATAGTCAAGTTTTCTTCTTCTTCTTCTTCTTCTTCTTCTTTTTCCAGAAGAAACACATTTTAGTTTGGAACACTCTCTTGCCTCACGGAAACCTTCTAGGTTCCCCTCTAGGCGTTGAGGGCTATCAGCCAGCAATGCTGCATCGGCAAGCGTAAAGAAGTATGAGTACATTCTCATCCCCAATCCATGATGTGTTCTTAAATACCATTTCCATGCATTCTCACCTCATGCATTTGTACAATGAAACAATTCAACAACAACCTTCGCTAAACGCTTTCCTGTTTTACGCCGTTCTTTACATCGAACTAGTTATTCAACGCCTCGTTCAATCTTGCGTTCGCATTTCTCTTTTCATTCATCACTAATATATATTTCAGTCACTGTCCTTTTACTCCATATTCACAGGAAACCTTGCACAATTGGTATGCATCAATTTACCATAGAAACTTAATGCCGTTTAAAAATACTAGCGAATTAACGTTCTGTTGTGAAGTGAAATACTTTCTAGGCCGTTGACTACGTTGAAGTGGATGCGTCTTACAGGCTCATTTTTTGTTTTCTTACCCATTTTTCCTTCTGAAATGGGAATTATTTTTCCACGACTAAGTCCCAAGGGAGCTATCATTTAACAGGCATTTTGCCGGATGAACAGAAATGCGTCCATCCAAGAATGATTCATTTCATTATCCTCACCTGAATTTTCTAAATGAGGTATTTTTTCAAGCACTGTGCTTGGATTGAATGGCTCTAGTACTACTAGGAGCTCGAAATCCTGCACGAATGTTATTCTCAAAGGAAGAGCCGATATTTTTAGAGTCGATTTTTGCATTCATGGGAACTCACTTTTAGGTAGAATACCAATATATATTCTTTCCCAGGTGTCAAGACATTTTCACCACATTGCCTTAAGGGGTCTGAAAAACTCTAAGTCCAAGGGCTGACAGAAATGAGTAAAGTTAGGGGTTACGAGTAAAAAGTAGATATTATACTCATCGCGCAATTTTACAGTCTCAATATACAGGTTACTTGGTAAATAATCACGAATCTTCACTCTTTCACAGCACTGAAATATAATTCTCTCATTACTCAAAATCCTCCATCCAAATTCTATTTACAGCTGCACGATCCCTTTTTACATTTTCCCCGAAACTCAGGGTTTGTTTTGTTTCTCAGAAGAAATCCCCCAATCCAATGTATACCGGGGGTATTATTATGAATTTCTTTTAAATGTTTTCCTCGACTCTTCAAATAGGTAGGTTTGAACTAGAATCTAGATACAATGAATCCTTATCAAATATACCCATTCACCACACTTTAAAAGCCCTTCCGTAATTTTTTAACTATTCCTCATGAAGAAGCGCTGTCTGTCAGTCGTGTTTTTTAGAATTATTTAAAACATCTTACTATCTTGTAGGGACCCCATGGGGAGCTGATATGTTTATGCTACCCTGTTAATTGTCACTTTCCCATTTTTTACTATCTATAGTGCATCTATCAGCTTATTTTCGTCATAGCGTTGGTAATAGCGACCTCCACAGATTTTTAGATAATTTCTGGGAATGGTCGATGTCACCCCACAAAATGTCAACCAGTAGTGGGGCTCTTCAGGGCCCTTTAATTGTAGGCACATTTTAAATAAATACATGTTTATGGGTACATATTTCAAATGCATAATTTTAACTAATTATATCAATATATATTTTTTAATAAAATAATAAAAAACGTGTTTTAAAAATATAATATTAAATATCCCTGACGTTAGTTGTGCGTGACGCAATTAACCACAGCACCCAAATGAGAAAATAAAACTACTACCGGACCAGTACCAGGTACCGGGTCCTGTGCACGACTTTATTTTAAGTATCATGAAACGAATATAAAAAATCAAAATTATGGATACACGTTTTGTCTTCGAGGACAAGTAGCTTACAATGGCTGACTTCTCTGTAAATACGACAGAAAGTCCGTAAATATTTTAGTGGGAACCGCGATCACTTCAGTGTTAAGCAAGTTATATGGAATAAGTTCCAAGACTTTGATATTAAGCATTGCTTCCGGCGGTACGTCAAGGAAATATTAAACTGCCGCAGAAAGTTATGATGCATAGCAATTTCACATTCAACACAGATTTTATTATATTATATAGGACCTCTTGTTTGGCCACGGATAATATAATATTGGTCATTGAAACCATTTTTCCATTTATTTACAGATTTTATTGTTTTGAATGTGGAGATGTTGTGTTTCATAACTTTCTATCACAAGGCAGTAATATACCTATTATTGAATCCGATGGCGGCATACGAATTCGATGGCATTCACGTTATAAGGCGGTGGTTTTGAAGCATAATATTATCCTCCCTTTTGATAATAGAAGTTCAGAAAATCTTAATGCTCATGAACTGTGCGACTGCGTCTACAACATTAGAACTTCAGCGGACATCTATTTCTAGTCGGACCAGGGTACTCTACCAGAACCACTACCGGTTGGGTATCTCACCCTTCCTGGCAAGGGAAACCGCCGAGTCGTCGGAGGCGGCTCCGTGTGATCAGGGTCGCGGTTGGGTTGAGTTGAGAGTTGGGCGCGGTTGGTCCACAGCTTCCCCGGACCGGGCGGCCGGTGGAGTTTGAGGACGCCTCCGGAGGGAATCTGCGTGGGTGGCGGGAGAGGACGGAGGAGGACGTCGCCACCCACATCCCTCGGCACGCGAGCGAGCGCGGGGGTGCCGTTCGGGTGCGGCTCCTTCGGCTGCGGCCCCGCGCCGAGGCGAGCGCGCCGTGAATTGCTCCACTCCCATTACTCCAGCTTTCATTATAATTGTCAGATCTAAACGTCGAGTTTCGGGAAAAATGAATACTTGCGATCGAAATTTGAATCCGTTTTCGCATGTGATATCCTCAGCCTCTCGGCCATTCGATGACAAGCGCGTAGTACGCTTAAAATACGCTCCAGGGGGACAAGGAGCACCCAACCCGTCAACCCTGAAAGTTTATTTTGATAAACAAATTGGAGTAGTGGCTAGTGAATTGAAAGAAGCGCGATGTGTATAAAAAGAACCATAGGTCACATGCGCAGTGATTGGATTGTTCGAACTTCTCAATGTAAATGGCAATCGCTCTTCCGGTATAAGTTATTCTTGACGAAAGGTTCCGAGTTCCCTGATAATTATTTATTGACTATATTTGGAAACTCCTTTGCCTCATTTCGCCATCGGAACTAATTTCCCACGGTTTTTCTCTGAAATTTGGTTCAATAGAATTTGCCATTCCGTGAGTGGAAACGGGTGGTAGGTCTAAGCTAACCATTATTCTGTGTTTTCGGAGCGTCTGAGTAACTCGGAATCTGCTTAGTGGAGTCCATTTGAAAGGATCGGGACGGGAGCTGCTCGGTCTTAGTCCGCATGCTCTGCTCGCGTACGCTCTTCTGCACCGGGAGGCGGGGCGGGGGGGCAAACGCCGGGCTGTGCCCTCGCTCTCTCGCCTCCTTTTAACGCCGTGGAATTTGGAAATGAACACAGCTCCTACAATTTCCCAACAGTCTTACGAATGTCTAGTAGTAGTTTTCCCAGCGATCCCATACAGTTAATGCTCTCCTGGTTGCATCGTTTGGGTGCTCTGAAGTAGAGACGGGCAGTCCAAAAAAAGAAGTTTTTTTCATTCGAATCGGAAAAGATGCTTTAAAATGTTGGTTTCAGTGAGAGGTGGGGTTATTCATTATATTTATTGTTTCAATATTACGTTCAAGGTACTATATCATATTAAGCTCATCTGATTCCAACTTTCTCCTGATATATTTGTAGCGGGAATCCAACAAGGTATTTCTTATTTTTTTTAGTCTAACAGCATGCGAGAGCTGACGCAAGTGACTAACTTTTTATAATATTTTCCCATTTTTGGTCTCTTTACATTTTTTCGAATGAAATATGCAATAGAGTTATAGTTTAATATTAGGCATTAATCTTCTTTTTTTGTTGAGTGAAGCTATTTTACGCCAGATTTTTCAAAATTATTTTTACCTAAAATCTTACCTTTCTTCTTACTCGGCAAAAGATCATCGGTTACCTAAAAATTCGTAGATTCACATTCGTTCTGAAATCTTTGGC
>LYUA01000208.1:585405-597729 GCA_002093875.1 Calopteryx splendens | reverse complement strand
GGCAGGGGGAGGGGGGGGGGGGGAGGAGTGGCGTTGAGACGGAGCGGAGTTATGTTTCCCCCTGCCTCCCCCGAAAGGGACAGACATCAGCGATGCAGCGAGTTCGTGGCGAACACGTTGAATGAGACTCGCGATACATGAGAGCGGAAGATGGTTCAAAAGGGAACCTACTTTACTTGTCTTCTTTCCTTGGAAGCGGAACATGCGATTACAGGAACAGAACCGTCACTTTTTCCCTGGAGAAAGTGATCCCAATCCGTGTTATTTTTATGCTAGAGTATTTTTGTTTATAAAACCTAATTGAGTCAATATCATTGTCACAAACTTATATTAGCTGGATGTGTGTAAGTAGTTTAAGCTTGATTTTTTAATTCCAATGCTAAATAACCAAGAGCAATGAGTAATAATGTTTTATGATAGCAGCGATTTATATTTAATTGTAAGCAATACAAATTAAAACATGAGCACTTTCTGACTTAGCACGACCTTAGTATTATCATTTTCACGCATAGTTTTAGCAGTAGGGAGGTTGATGGGTTTTCCAAGGTTCAAACCCCATCGGTGGCAGACCTGTTTACCCTTCCATTACTTCCTGTAATGTCTATTTATAATATCAGCATGGAAAAATATATAATGTAAACATTTTAAATTTATTGAAAACAAATAAATATAAACAATTTATTTCGATTAAAATATGGCACTGATTCAGTTAATCAAAAGTAAAAAAATAATTATTCCGTATTTATATGATATATTTATCATTCATTCTTAGCCTTTTGTTTTACCGGAATTAAAACGTAAATAACTGCCATCCAATTCTTTGGCTTCTGTATTTACCTACGCATTGCTGTATCAAGCATGCAAATTTTAACAAGAATAAGTATAGCTAAAATCGCTTCATAGTTTAAAATGTATATCCATCACTTTTTTAATGTTGCTAACGTCCCAGACCGTAGATTTGGATTCATATAGTAATATAATGATTGTTTACGCGGGTGCTTTTGTAATAAAGAATAAAATTTTAATCTCACGTTATGCTTTCTTTTACATCAACTTCTGGAACGGTACGCAAAAAGTTTTATTTCAATATCGTAAAATCTCAAGAGAAATCCCTTAGATTTGTTCTATGCTTAAATGAATTTCTTTTCCATTCCATTAAACAAATTCTTGTGTGGTCTATATTCCACACCCAATGCGAGACTAACATGCATAATATGTGCGTTATGATTACGAGTTTACAAAGTGAAAAAAAAAGATGAACGTTTTTCTGGGAAAAGTAAAATTGGCAAAGAGGGCGAATGGGAGTGAGGCAGTTCTTCCATATGCGTTACGGCGTGTAGGGGAATTCCCAAAACAACTCGTCACGTAATAGTTGAACGATCCCTAAGTGGGGAGTGGGAGGTTGCCAACTGAGGCGGCGATCTACGGTAAACAGCCGGGAAAAATGTTTTCCTCGATCGATGGAATTGGCTGCACTGAGAGGAATTTAAAATCCTCCCTGTTGGGACGGGCTGAACTCTTTTTTTTTCTCATCAGTCTGTGTTTATCCTTTGAACAATCGCTACTGTACGCACTCGGTGCAATGAGTGGATGAGATGAAGAACTTGCAGAGGTTTCATTTTGACAAGACGGTGGACCGATGAGGCCGAAAGCCATGCCATGCCATGAAACCCAGTGATTTTATTTCCGGATCCACGCGGTAATGCATACTAAATGAACGTACTGTATGCCTTGTCATTATTTATCGATTTCTGGGAATATTATCATTTGATAAAGTTGTGTTCTTTTTACATTATGACGGAAATGTTATTTCCCGGGGAGATATTTGGTGGTCCTGACGCAGGAGGCAAAAGATTGTGATCATCCAGTGCTCCGGAGAGCATTTCTGGTGGATTTTCGGAACAAAGGAACGGCAGAAAGCGCTTCACCGTAGGTGGCTGAGGCTCTCTCATCCCTATAGGTGACAGTCAGTGGACAATTTAAAAATGATTGGGAGGAAATATTTCTTCTTTAATTCCAGTATTTATCAAGAAATACTGGCGGTATTTCGATGGGTAGTTTGTGTTTAATACTGCAAATTTCTGTGATATCACTGCGTCCACTTTGGCCTGTCAACATTCACCTAATTTAACTTAGAAACCGAATAAACAGAACAATCCGCCACGTCAGTTATTCCATAGTGATCTATTTAGTTGGAGTGCTACCCTTTTGGAAGTCAATTACCAATAAACTTTCTGTTAATGTGTGGAACTTAAAAGATATTTTAATTGTATGAATTAATTTAATCTGTAAGCACATTCATTGAAAAATTCTTTGTATCTGTTTAATGCGCAATGCTTCGTCCATTATTTAGCATCCTTTGTTTAGACCTTTTGAGAATGGTTTAATAAAGCTTTTCTTTCATATCTTATGTTCACATCTTAATGAATAGAATGATACACACCTTTTTATTGAGAATGCTTTTAGACTTGCGGATGAGTAATCACGAGACCAAATCCTTTTCATATTTTGGAGAGTTATTTGAAGTGCAGTTCTTAGAATTAAATTTTGCAATTATGTCATAGAATTTCTGAATATGGATTATGACTTACAAGGTGCTTTTCTATTAATGTCGTATTTAAAAAACGGTTTACGCACATTTATTTAAGACCTAAGTTTTTATCTTTATCTACATAAATAACATAATTCAAGTCAATCGATTTTACAAAATGCATCAATTCACAAGACGTTATAATATTTTTATATCCTACCTAATTACTTACATGTGGTGGTGTTTTCTTTCCATAGATGTTCCAATACTAATATCAGTAACAACTAGACCTCAATTGTCTATGAAATTGCGAGGTTTTTTGTAAACCGAGAAACGTGAGACACTGGAAAGATCAATTTAAAAAAATACTTCGGTCAAGCCATGAATAAATTTAGATATTTTAGCCTTTTTAGCATATTTCAATTTATGCGTCTGAAGTAGTGTAATATGTACAGCTCATTGCATACCAATTCCTGATTTGTAATTCGGTATTAATTTGTTTCGGGCGTTCACGTCGGAATAAAACGGGAACGACGCCTTGGCGTCATGCGTAAATCAGAAATCGAAAGGTCGAGTCATTACATGTAGTTAAATATCAATTACATTATTCCCTCAGTAATCGTGGCATTTTAAATAAATTACCAGATTGATATAGTCCGCTGCAGTTTGCCCTGCTATAGATTACGCATTTACATCTACGGGGAACTCTGAAAGCCGCCTGAAAGGTGTGTGGCGGGGTTTTTTAAGGGTTTTTTAAGACACCAAACTTTCCTAGTAACGTATCATTATTGAATCGTATAAGATTAAAATATATTTTCATTGATTCTGCTGTTCTCCTATTATTGGTGTTATTGTGGTCACGAATAGTTCGAGGAAAGAATGAATTCTTAAACCTATCAGTGAAAAATTATATTTCTCTAATTTTATCTGAGTGGTGCGACCTCAGAATATAGTTTGGCGTCCTAATACTTTTATTTGTGTTTTTAACAAATTCAAGCGACTTAAACTATCCAAAAGCCGATTGCCTCTATTGGACCCTTACCGTCTTCCATCCTAAGCTTACCAATCACCCTGTTCCACTCGCGTTCTTGTCGTAGCCGTTTTTCACAAATCTCGCTGATCTTCACAGCACTCTTTCTAATTCCTTTAGAAACCCCTTCTCGGGTAGATCCCAAATACTTGCCGCATACTGAATATGTGGTCTACCCAACGCAAGGCAATATCCGTCCTTAAAATTCTCGTTACACCTTCTCACTACTCTCCTTATGAAACCAATTCGTATCAATGTAGACTCACATATGCCAAACGCAGAGCGTGCATTTAGCATTCCTTATGCCTTAGCTCTTATTTTAGGTTAAAATTGAAATATTTTTATTGCAATATAAAACTTTACCTGTGTTAGATGTTTTTGGTGTGCGGCTAGATGTCGATTGACAAAACCCCCAGTGGCAACCCTCACCTATTCTTCTCTCACACCTGGGGGACAACGGAAAGGGAAGGAAGCGCATTTTTAAGACTTCGGGACATGCATTTGTAACAGATCATATTAAGAGTAGGTTTTGGACGAATCCAAGGTGCCCGTACCTAGGAAAGAAATCCTCGGTTTTTCTTGGAACCGGATGTTTACTCTTGGAAACAGTATTTTGTGGATACTCTAGGCGGAGTTTAAAGTTTAAGTCTTAAGTTTTGTATAAGCTTAAAATGTTCACATTTCTCTCTCTGTTTGAAGCTTGATGTGCTTCGCTGCCTTCATTTCTGTTCTTATATCATCTCGTAATGTTAAAGTATCATATTCGGGCTATAGCTAAACATTGAGTAACATGAGGTACAGCCCAACCGGAGAAAACACCTTCCAACACACGGAAAACTCCTTGAATATATACGTTTCAGGACAGATCTGGTGGAAGTTATTCAGCATAAAAGATGTAGTTCATTTTTTTCTTTGAAATACCACCTAAGGAGTATTTTAATGGAAAACCATGGCGTATATTTTTGACAACCATTTAAATAATGCATAAAAACTACTCATAATAATTGTGAATGCATTGAGCAATTTGAAGTATCAAGATTTTGTTCCATAATGAAAAGAGTAGTCAAATATATTCCTTCTTGCATATTTCACATGCATTGGCATGCATTCCTACATATTTTGTTAAATTTTATGCATAGTTCAGCATATCTCGTCCTATGCAACCGTGCTCTCATAAGAGTTCAACACATTTTGAGCCGTCAGTTCAGCTGAAGAAAATCCAAGGTGTAATTTAGAACGCATTAAGAAAATGTGCGAGCAATTCGAATGCAAGGTGGAAACAGGGCAACAAGAGTCCTAGTAATTTCATACAAATATGGGGTTCAAGCTGGCGTTGAAGAGTCTATTTCACTCTGCTGAAATCACTACCTTCTATGAAGGATTCTGGAAATATTGGTGGTCACCCAAGTGGGCCATTTTCCGCGCGATGGACGTGATTCGCAACTCGCGAGGATCACCGCCCAAGTCATTACCCGGGCATTTTTTAGATTTATCACGTAACCACTATAATTAACTGCCGTGCCAGGAGGGATTTAAATTTTTGCAGGCCGAGTATAAAAGAGGAAATACTGTATTCCTTACGACGGAGTATTGATGTGATCTCAAGGCGTAAGCTCGACTGGTCGACTCCGATGCATATGGACGCTTACTGCGTCAGCCACTCAGTTCCATTTTGAAGTTAAATCTTCTTACATGCATTGGCTTGGCTTTGAGTTGGTAGATGAGGAGTAAACTCGTGAAAGTGAATGCTCCGATAACGACGCGAAAAAACGACACCAAGCTATTGACTGTCTCTCTCTCTCTCTTATGCTCTCATCCGCGGCGGTCGAGCGCATGCGCCTCTCTCTTACTCTCGTCACTGTCACGTGTCTTCCGCGTTTATAACAATCAGTGATCGTGGGTGTCAGTGACAAATTTATACTTTCATCATGGCGAGCACACAAGTAGCGAGGATGAGGATTCACCTCTGTAATCAAGGCGAGCTTTGTTCATGCCTGCCTACAATGATTACTACACAAACCTCGGCAGACATTTCTGCGACAAAATGCTTAACTGCAATTGCAGGTATTCATGAAATACCAAGGCACTTATATAGGTATACAGTAAAACGTCTTTACGTCTTACGCGGCCACCGTAAGGCCTAGAGAAAGGTGGATACTTAGGGAAGTGACCACTGGAGGTGACCGTTAAGTCTGGACTTTGCATATGTGTGTATACCCCATGTATGTTTATGTATACTTTCAATTCCTACGATGCATTTTTAGCAACCGGATTGATAAATTGGGTGAGATGGCGACTTTCAACAGGGAAAGAGAGAGTGAGAGACAGAAAGACGGAGATTGTCGTAGGGGCGCTGACCAGTTGACCGACTACATCCATGTGTGGGAGTTTTCACTTCTGCAGCCGTGTGTCCCGCGATTTATAGCTTTTTTTCTGATTATATCTGATCTGCATAATACCCCGCGATCCAACACTGGAGTGTGTGGCTAGGGATATTGAATCGACTCTGGATAATTGTGGGTACTTGGTTGTTGACGGGAACAATAACTGCTATGATGGTACTGCTGTAAATTACCCCCTCGTCTAGAATAAATTGCAAACTAGTTAGTTATGTCACGCAAGGAAACTGTAGGTGTTCTCGCGGATTACTGGTAACACAAGCGGACTTGAATGATGTTGTAAATTAAGGGTTTTAATGCTTTTAATGAGATGATCTGCCGGGGGAATCGACGTCGGCCAAGAAAACTTTCTTGGACTCGTAGCGGGAAGTCGTGCGTTCGTGGGTGGAAACTGATTTCACCCGATGTAATCTGTTTTCGAGTGAAACACTTTAGTGGAATATCTTCAGCATCCTACTCGATATAGTTGTCCTTTATGTCCCCACTGTGTTGCTCTAGGTTACATTTTTAAGTGTTTTGCAAGCTTCGAGGATCCTTAAAAACAAACTCAGACCACCTTATTTTCACACGGAAGGTCGGGCGAGTTATTCTCGTTCTCTGAATATTTTATTTGAGAAAGCAGCACATTAGGAAATGATATTGACTGAAATATCCATTCGCGTGAATGCCTTTAGTAACATAATTATTGACAGCCTGACGTGTACGCCACCCACTTCTTCAAAATTAACGTTTGCTCAACATTTTTCCTCATTTGAAAAAATGAGTTCATTAAATTAATGGATAACTCATTAAACACTAAAATGGTGGCATGGAATTCGCTCTCGAAATTATAGGAACGAGAAACCGCATTTGCTTTAAATTACGGTTTGAAGAGTGTTATGAGGACAAAAAAAACGTTGCTGTGACATTTAAAATTGTGAAAGTTGTAGCAGAGGACATAAGTTCATCGTGTGATTTAATTTTTGATTAAACTCACGGAATTAAAGTTCGTGACCCAGATGTGGATGTACGTGCATGGCATAATTAAGTCCCACGCAGAATTCGGAATGTGAAAAACATAGATGAAAATTTTTAGGAATTGACTTACAAGGTTTTGATAATGTTGAACAAAGTCTAGAACGTATGATTTTAACGTTAGAAAAAAACTTGAAGCTGTAGGAAATTATACCATTTGTAATTTGAGTCACTTTTTCTATCATCCGCTTTTGGGTTTATGAAAAACAAAAAATCTTTTCAAAGAAACGGTACGAATAAATCATATTAAAAAATATTGCATGATAGGCGAACATTGATTTTCAACTGTGAATTTAATTTGTTTTTAGATATGGATTCACTCAGAAAACGTGTATACCTTATTCTTGAAATTGGAAATTTAAAAAATAATCACTGAAATACTTCAAAGTAAGCGAAATTACCTCTTCATGTTGCTTATTGTTGATGAATAAATAAAAATGTTCAATTTTTTTCGTGTTTTATGATGATAAAATTATCATATTGATTTTTTTCCAATGGAATAATGCCATTAAAACTTTAAACAGGGTGCAACTTGACTTGGTCTTCCTCTCATCTCGCTAGTGCCCATTGATGTCCTCTCGTCTCCTGCTTTGTCCGCCTTTAGCGTCGTTGCGCCGTCTGTCCCCCTTGATTCTCTTAATTTAGTTTCGCCATTAGTCCTGTCATTTTAACACAAACTAAATTCCTTTCCTTCATCCAAGTATGCTACACTCCTATCATTTAATGAAATGGCTAATTTTATAGCCATTTCAGCCAGCAATTTGATAATAATTTAGCCATACTGTCTTGTTCCCATTTACTTTCTAGTACCTACTATATGATTCGTCTGTTAAATTCTCTTTTAATCTAGTTATTCGTCTAGTTATGATTTTTATCATTTCTTACGTTGGCTGCACAACTTTAGAATAAGAAATATTGGTATATCTTCGCACCATTTTTTGAAGCTTACAGTATAGCTCTTGGTTTCAATGTAACAGTATTTTGCTATTCTACTGTCCACTCTCTATTTGTTAGCTTAAGTCAAAGTTTTTTCAACTCCTCAAATCCCTTTTTTAGAGATCTTATACATTCATTATTATTTGGTCATTTCTTGTCACTTTTCCCAGCGTGTCTTTTTCAGTTTATTATATGATTTTCTTTCTGAGGTAAAACCAAATGAATTCATTCACAGTAGTGCTAGAGAGTCACAGAATACAAACATATCCAAAAAATACAGGACAATGTGGAAAATAGTAGGTATATTGATCAATCCCTGTAACGTTAATTAATCATTCTTGGATCAGTTTTTTTTAGGAATAAGCGTAGTTCCGCGATGAATAGCATAACTGAATTATTAAAATGCTCAGTCCATATCCTTGAATTGGGCCAAAAATAAATAAATTCATAGGGAGTGTTTTTGGGGAAAAAGCCCCCGTTAAATTAAAAATGCAATGAACGAGTGGCAAGCATCAGAAGATTATAAGGAAATCTTTTATGACACCACACTCCATGCGCAAGTGTGGAATGTACGGGGTAGGATAACTCCAGTCGTTCCTGTGTAAAGATGTCCGTAACAGGACAGCACAGAATCTTCGTTTAAAGGTGGGAATGTGGTCGCAAAGCACTGGAAATAACTTCGGTAGAAATACAAATTTTCACGGTTTCACTTTTCTCTCGAACAATTCGAGCTTACTGTGGTTGGATAAAATTATAAACTGAGTAGCGCTGGAATTGAGGGTGTGGTAGCCTAGTAAGTGGATCGTTTGGGTTACAGACCAGAGGTTACCAGGATGAAACCAAGGGCGTGTAACCCCATCTAATTTCCAGGCGTTGCGATTTTGTCGTAACAAGAACTTCTTGGGAAACCGATTGGAGGTACACAGAGATTAAGGATCTCCCTATCCTCCATTTATTGTTGCCCTGCGTGTGAATTCGTCCCTCTGACATTAGTTCAGGGTGAGCTTCTCCCTCGTCAATTAAAACCCACCTTCGGCGAGATTACCTTGGGCGGATGGGTCAATGGAATTATCTTTTTTCAATGTGTAAATATAGTTGAAGTCATATAAGAGTATGGGTTCATTTCTTTTCTACGAATTATTTTAAATTGTTTCTTACGAATGAATAATTATTTTTACTGATCGTCATCGGAATTCATTAATTAGTATAACCGGTGTAGTACTCGGGCTTTTCGTTGCCGACTACTGTCTGAGCACCATCCGTCACGCGAAAGGCTTGAATATTAATATTCAACCACGGGTCTGAAACGTAAGAACAATTGAACTGGATTGTGAAAAACATGAGAATATCCCAATCTTTGATATTTTTCAGATCAGATATTACCTATTCATCTTATTTTTCTATGCTTCCATATGCGATACCCCGTGCAGCCAATATTAAAGTCGAATTCATGTTCACATTCTTTGTAGAAGCGTCCTTTTCATAACTCACCCCGTGTTGAAACTACTTTGACAGTTAGCCAACCTAACATTCCCACTGAGTATACTCACGATGGATTCTCCATGCGAGGGCGATGTGTCTTTCTGAAGCGTTGGTATTGGATTTTCTTTTTTCGGGGGTAAGAGAGAGAGAGAGAGAGGGGAGAAAGGGGATGGGGTGCGATTGGCTTAGTAGACCGCAGCCCTTCTGAAAATCCCTCGGCGCGCGCGGCCGACGATCACCAGGAAAAACAAGCCCGCTGGACCCTCCCCACCCACGCTCTGTGGCCATAAAATAAATTTCGGAACAGTGTCACGGACTTTGAGAAACATCGTTGTGGAAATTGGCCGCTAGGCCGAGCCACCTTCCCACCCGAGAATGAGAACAGATTTCGATGCTTGCACTGTGTAGTGTAGGGGTCGTTCTTTATTAACGGTATTATTCCTGTCGCTTAGTATTCATTGCATTTATATAATTTTTTTAAATTCTGATTAGTAGTTATGTTCTACTGCTGTGTATTTTGTCCACTTTTGTTCATTTTTGCGAAAAAAGTGTGAATTCAAATTGTGATCTCCTTTCTCCCTCTCTCCAGTGTTCTCCGCTGATGAAATTTATTCTAAAGACGTTGTTTATGCATAATTCTGTTAATTAAATAAAAGTCATTAATTTACTCTACATTTAACTCGAATGGAAATTAAATAGAGGCAGTAATTGCCTATTTCAAGTGCAAAAGGTGAAGGATTCTCTTTATCATACGGCCCTAATTATATTGTTTCAGAAATGCTCCTTTGTTCGAGGGCATCTACTATAGCACAGCATCCAGAACATTCAACACTGATGCACTCCCAAAGTATTTATTGTAGATGAAATAGGATGTATTCCTTTGAGATGCCAATTAAAACCTATCCCTTCTGCCTCAGGCGCTTCCGTATGCTATGCCGCACATGCTAAGGAGAGAAACATAAGTATAACGCTCACCATTTTGAATCAGAAAGGAGACTCTTTCTTCTGAAGGAGCTGGTTGGGCTTTCACCGAAAATTCATAATAGCGAGTGCTAAACCTTTCCTATGCTCGGGGCTTAATGTGTGGCATTGAAAGCTTCTCAATAACTGTAACAATATATCTAGCCCCTCACCCACATCTACACCACCGAACCTTGAAGCATTGGAAGAAGCATGCATTTGGCCATTTAAATGTTGTCACCCCATTAGACTTAATGAGTTACCCTATAACCCCTCCACCTCCACACCATAGAAAATATGTAGTGACGCAGCACACATCAAGTCCACTCATGAAATAGTTACCCGAATGGCATACGATTTGACTTTTTTTAAATATGCTTTTAATAAAGTTTACCTAAAACTCCCTTTCTGGGTACAAACTATACCTGCATAAGTTTAATTAGACTAATTTGGTTCAGTTTTCGTATTGAACCTAAAACTGGAGGAACCCTCTTCTCTAGCACAGCACACATAAATCAAGCTAACCAAAAAAAATGGAAGAGATGTTGCTAAATAACATGTCTGTGAAATGATTAACTCGAGTAATATGGCGGATTATTCGATTAAATTTTTCTTTCGGCAATAATTCAACTAATGATCCCAAGTTATGTCTTTTCAGCTTTACCTAAATATGAGATTTCAAGCAAAGGATAGAACGTTTTGGAGTCACAAAAGCAACCAGAGTTTCATTCCATGCCCACCGTGTTTGGAGGGCATTGTCTGACGAATGGGTACCAGTTGCCTGTCAACGATCAGATTTTTGCCTGTAATATAATATTTTCTTATATTAGAGTATATTTCTGTCTTTAAATTACGTTTATGAGCGAATTTATCCATCCATCTCGGTCACCTCGCGTTTTTCTGTCATCAAGTCGGAAGAGAACCTTAAAATAAATTTTAATCTAAATTGGCTCATTGTAGGTCTAAACATTTTGGTCCGTGTACTTCCTTCTCTCATTGTCCACCCTCATGGTTATTTGAATTGAGGTGAATTGCTGTCAGCAATACGCCAAAAAGTGTGTGCAGTTATTTTAAGTCGCAAGACTTTAAATTTCGTCGGCCAGACGATTGCTTGCTAACATAATCCATCACAACTATTGTGAAATTTACATACGAATCTAAACTAGATTTATTGATGGAACGTATGAATGGATTATGGTAGCTCCTGCAATAACCTCACTCATACGACCTTTTTTGATACTGCATTTGCGAGTTTATCCAACTGGAGTTGGAAAAGCTTACCGCGTAGTCCCGTATTTTCCTCTGCATTCAACACTGTTCGGACTCCCATCAGTGTCGGAAGGGTCAGATCCATTGAGGATGTCGCCGTCTTCAAAGGCCTCACGTAATCATCCTCGGAATAAAGTGTCACCTAATTATCACCAACAAAATCGTCACATCCATTTCTACGTCCTCTACAATTTGTCGTACATCTCATTCTTTAATGTGTACGTCATTCTGCAAGACACAAGTACAGGGAAATATCAGTTTTTGCGAAAATTAGATAATGTGGTCGACAAAGAATGTCACTCAGGCATTCTCCTACCTTCCAGAAGTATATTTTAGTTTCATGGAAAATAATGAGTATTGCTTTCGCCCTGATAAAAAAATTACCTGAAAAATTATGATGAATTGATCCTATTTTTGATTGACTAAATTACTCAATAATCAATACCCGAAAGACAGTTTTTATGGTTACGGAGCAGTAATAGAAAATATTATTTTCAATGAAGTAAAAGTACTAAACTGTTATAACATGATTCATGCTCCAAATGTTTTAGTATACAGAAGAGCAGAAGAGGAAAGGACAATATGGAGAGCCCTACGGCAAAGGAAGACTAGATGGATTGGAGGCTTGAGGCCTTGAGGCTCAACGGATTAGATAGAAATATAATAGAAGGGAAAATTGAAGGGAAGGCCCCGCGAGGAAGACC
>LYUA01000208.1:7790-20444 GCA_002093875.1 Calopteryx splendens | reverse complement strand
TATCTCGCTGAGGTTTTTGCTGCCTATATATAGGGCATCCCGTCTCATGGCTGCTTCATGATTGGTGGATTGGCGGAGGGTCCTTTTCCATGCACTGTGTACAGGATACCCGTCCTCTCGGTTGAAATTTTCCGCTTATTTCAATATTTCTATGGCCTCCCTTATTAGTCTGGGGAAGTATCCCTTTTGTATTTGTTTTTATACACCTCTCACTTTCCTTAAAAAAGTAATTTCATGTGATTGTATTCTGCCTTCTTCTTTAAAAAGAAAATACTTCCCCAAAATTATAAAAAATTAAAGAAGGAGAGTACCATGACATAAATAAAAGTTTAAAAATTGAATGGTTACTATTTGAGAAAATGCATTTTAAACATTTTGGTATTGTTAAACAATTAAAATTATTTTTATGTGTAACTTAAATAATTTTGTATTAAAATCTGAACCATTATCCTTTTATGGTGGCAATAAAAAATATTTCCAGCATATTTAACAAAGCAATTGTATAGGATGATTTGCACCATTGCAGATATTCTGGCAAATATTTCAACTGTTTATAATGCACATATTTTTTATTAAAAAATCTATTCCATATGTAGCTTGGTTATTTTTGGATAACAACCGATACAGAAAGTTTGAAAAACTGAGGGTGTGCTTTTTTAATTTATCTGGAATGACCCTTATATGCATAAATATTGGCAGCAAGGCAAAGTAGAACAAGGAGAGAAAACATATAGAGGAAAAATTTAATGCTTACAAATTGCATAAAAGCTTTTGGAGCTCTGCTCCATCTTCAGGTATTAGAGAGATCTTCTCAGATGATATTCGCTTTTTCTCTCACTCTCTGCTAAAGTCAGAATAGACACACACACACACACACATATGTATACTTACATATGTATAAATACAAATACTTCTACACACTAAACAGTAGTGGGCTCATAATATTTAGCCCTGAGGCATTCCCCCTGTGGATTACTTTTTTTGTCTTTTCATTCCTCTGCTTCACTTAAAATGATCATTCACTTAAATGTGACTTGATATATTTGGTGCCTTCATGGTCAAAGGAAGGTTGAAAAATAATTTAAGTTTCAAGAAGAGGTTTTGGACCCATTACCCTTCAATTAACGCATTAGTGACCAGGTATTTTTTTTCCGACTTACCCCTGCACCTGGGTACTTTCCAGGCCAGGTTATTTTTTTGCAGTCAACTATAAATAAGTTTGAATCTCATCAATGTTTTATAATATTTACTTTAAACTTTAATTTTTTTATATAAACCCTTATGCCACATTATGAGATACTAAAAAAAGATACTGACCTAAATAGACAAAGTAGTTACAATATATGCAACGCAAGTGGCAATAAAGGTTGTATGTAAAAAACATGAGTTATCTCATGATCTGTCTGTAACAGATGGCCAGTGAAGCACGAGTAAACTGGTGATTCGTCAGAAATTTTTTAACAGGTAAATGCTTGAGAAAATAGAGTTACATGATTTACAAACCAGGAGTGTCATGAGAATAATTATTATTTGCAAAATAATCATGAAATGCATCAGTATGAAATGAAGTGATGTCAGGGTTATTTGTTATCACAGGTTACATGAGTCAGCAATTTCATTATTTGCTCATTACTAAATAAATGGTTCCCTGGATAGTACATAATTGTAGTAACTCTTTGTGGGCACTTAAGTAGAGATGGTATGTGCATGTAAAAAAGTGCTGATCCATTTTTTTATGATATTTAGACTTCCATTATTGTAGATCTCATTCCACCAAAAAGGAAATGATCTATGCAATACATAGGAGCATCTTTAAATTCCATCTGTAATGACAGCAAGAAATCACTTAAGAAGCTGAGAGAAGAATATTTTATCGTTGATCCGTGACCAGTGAATTTTTGACTGGCCATTCTTTTTCACATCCTAAATTATGTTGTTTAGACACCCTCTGTCAAACATTCTCTGCTACTGCTAATTGCCATGTTGATTAATATTATTGGAGCAGCAAACATGCCTAAGTATTTCCTGTCAAAATACCTCAAGGGAAGGATTATGGCTAATGATTTATTTTCCTGTATAGGTCATCAGTTATGACTCTAACCGTGGTGGTGTGAGTGTCATCACAGAGAAAGGTGAAGTAACGACAAGCTACCTTCTCATTCAGCACGCCCTCCTCTCCGACTCTGGGAAATATTCCTGCAGCCCCTCAAATGCTGATGTTGCCAGCGTCCGTGTCCACGTTTTGAATGGTATGTCTTCACTACTTCATTACCACTCCCTTCATATCTGTCCCCCTACTATATTAATTATTAATTTGAATAATTTCAGTATCTCTTGCCAATGGTTCTGTCCAATTTTCAAATTGTCTTTTACAAGATGCCAAGTGAACATGAGGTCAAAAAGGTGGTAATTTTATACCTATGCATATGTGTATTTGTTTGTTATCAATTATTCTGTCATAAACTCTGACCCTGACTTGCAACAAAGTGAGTACAATCCAAGTAGATTATGGTACAGGAGGTAAATGTTTACTTTGGCCGCATTTCCATTATTGCCCATGCACGAAAGGAGGCCTCACACTTGGCCATGTGCAGTGCCTCAGGATTACCATATTTGTATAGCAGATTTCCATGGTAAATATTGGGTAGTATTTTAACTGCTCTAGAATCTTATCTAGTTTAAAATTATATGGTGTGCACTATGAATAATGCATTCAGGCATTGGGTGATAATTTTTTTCTTAGGTAAAGACTTATCAAAACAAAAGCTCTCTTAGCAAACAATTTAATATGTCTTACTGACAAACATGGCTGCTTACATAACTAAATTACTTGTTGTGATTGATAGAATCACATATACATTTCCTCCATACATATAGGTACTGGTTTGTGAATGTGATTATAAAAAATAGGTGAATTGAGTTTATTTTTTATCAATATGTACCTACCCTTTTAGCCCCATCAACGGTTTAAAAATCATCAGTGATGTAATTATCTCAATATATTAATACCTATATCACATTCTTGAATCCTCTTCCATAAATCTAATTCATAGAATACAGAATATAAAGGGTTTGGTAGTGCAGTGGGTAGAGTGCTGGGCTGCTAACTGGAGGGACAGGGCTCAAATCCAGGAGACAGGGAAAGAACCTGGCCCTCCTACCCTGATGTGTGAATTTCACATTCCATTGGGGTTAGTATTGGCTGAGCTCTGCCCTCGCCTATAACCTAACCTTCGGGCTCATTACTGTGGCACTGTGTTGGATAGAACATAAAAAAAAAATTCACTACCTCATATACAGTTGAACAGTTATAACAAGTGCCACGGGACTTTTAGGTTTTCTTTGTTATAACTGTTAAATTTAATATTCCTGATGGTGAAAGCATATGGATGGTAAAATAAGAATACAAAAGAAGTAGAAATGAAAAAAAGAGGGAAGCTTATGTACTTCACTTTAAAGTTTTGTAGTCTAAGTGTTCTACAATTCTTAGGTTTTTTGCCAACAAAAGCAATGGTCACCTTTGAATTTAAATGTTGCATGAGGCATCATGTTGTAAAACACTCCAGTTTCATTTCAATATTAGATGCCTTCATCTCTGTAACATTTTCAACACACCTCCCAAACACTTTTCACCCATTCACTTGTTGTTTTTGAATCTGCTGAAAGAGCCTTTCCATTGATGTTTGCATAAACAGTGTTATTCTGATTTTTAAAACAATCAAGCCACCTGTTATTACATTTTTAAGTTTCCATGCCCTAACTTTTTTGTAAATATATCTGCCTAAAGGTACCTTGAAATTCAATGGATAATGTCAATGGGGAAACCTGCATATCTCTGTACCTATATTTAACCACTCCAGCAGTGCTTGATAAACAGTAACAGAGTCATACTTCCTCATTTTCTTGTTTGTTGTTAGGCTCTTCTCTTCTACAGATAGTATCACTTCTTTGTTTTTCCATAAATTTGAAACCATTGAAGATGAGAAATTAATTTTTTTACACTCCAACATTTTTTCACCACCATCTCTGACAGCCAAATACCATCTATTTTTCATGAAAAGACAGGCACTTACTTTTTGTACGAACAATTTACTCATTCAGGGCAAAATCTCCAAGAATTTTTACAATGAATTCTACGGACTTTATTTGCAAAATTGTGTAATTCTAGGAAAAGTTATTGAGGATATGTATGAACTCTGGGATTTCCCATCTGTGTGTGGGGTATAGGGAGAATTTGGCTGAGTGACGGTGGAGGGCACAATTGTACCTGCCCTCAGCCCCTTACCCCCTTTCCAAACACAATTTACTGATTGTAAAAGAGTTGAGGGTTGGGAAAGAAGGGTAAAGGAAAAGAGTTCACCAGAGCTCAACTTCAAGCCATTGGCATCAGGCAACTGAAGTTTTTCATGCAAAAATACCTTTTATCTTTGCTAATAATAACTCTAGAACTTTGCTTGAAAATCACCGGCTATCATAATTTTGAGTTATTTTTAATGCAGTGTGTCATTTTTATTTATTATTTTAATCAGCTAAAGGTAAATTTTCATCATTATAATTCAAGTTGGTCACTGGGTTCCCAGATGGGAAAGGAACCTACCAGGGGCTCACCAAAGGGTGGACCCTTCTGCGAGACCAGTTCTTCCCCATATTTCAGTTGCGTCACTAATACCCATTAATGACTTTTTCCCTCTCATGCTGAGCACAGGTGGCAAGTTTGTGACCAATCATGTACTAGGCATTAAGGTTACATATCTAGGATCCTTATGAGGGCTTGAAGGGGTTTACCACCTTCATGGTTGAGACAGTGAGAAGTGGTCAAAGTCTGCTCAATATATCTGAGAAGCATACTTATAATATATATGGAATACTTGAATTTAAATCCATATAAACTTGTCTTGGAGGTAGAGTTTGCTCATTATAGCTGTGAACTAGCTACAACTGTGAGCATCACAACAGAGTTTGACTGTATATTATTTAAGTATCTATACTATTTATTTGAAACATTGACGAAGGTTGTAGTTTCGTGCTAAGGAGAGGGGGTGTCACCCCTCCGTGAGTGAGGGAGAACCAAAACTTGAGGTTGCCAGGTGCACTATACTCAGATTTACACTGTAATAAAAACTGCCTCTCGATAGAGTTCAATCTATGAAGTACTCAAATTTTCACTTGTAATTACTCGAACCTGCTTTGCAGTAGATAACCAGTAATTACTGATTGATTACTTTTTGAAAAATGCATTGATTACAAGTAAAAATTATCAAAAAAGTAATTAGACTACTTTTACTCTGTTACATGCCATCGGTGAATTCATCACATTCTATCCCCCAAGCTTCCTTGCCTTTAGTTCCAGTCAGCCTCTTATATGCCTCAGTCTCTTATTTGCCTCTATCTTTGTGCTCACCCAAAATCGTTCACTTCCTCAACCATCAGTCATTACCTTTCATTCTCCTGACGCGTCTTGGCAAAAAACCTTCACCATCAACACATTTAACAATCATTTCCTTAAGCTTTCACAAGTATCAATCACATTTACATTTTTCATGTACTTCTTCCCATTTCACCTTATTTTAGTTCCACTTATCCTAAATATTCACGTTTCTTTCTGACACATTTTTATATGGAGCTTTCTACTTTTGACTCTTAATTGCTTCTGCTCTCAGATCTTCATTGCCACCCACTTTCTCCCCATATCTACTTTTCAAACTCTCAAATAATGACCTGTTCCGCATTCAGCAACTCTAATTGCCATCATGCCTTTCACTATCCACTAGCATTATCACTCTCCCTTCAAGCACAATAAGATCAATAAAGCTCCTTGAATCACCCCTTTATCATGTAAACAAACGAATAGATTTATGCTCATACCACTTATTCCGAACAAATAATCTTTTTTTCATGCAAACACGAAAAAAGTTTTCTGCATTACCATTCCCTTGGGGTCACCAAATGACCCTACTAATTTTTGAAGTCACCACTTTGAGCATTATATTAAAGGTTACAATTGAAACAGTTGCAGTCTTCTTGTTGTGTATTCTTTTCTGGCTCTGTCATCTTGGCTCTGAAAGGATTTTAGAAAAAGAGAGGATGCTTGAGTACCATAACTGGCTAAACCACTCTGCTGGAAATCGAAGCATCTGGGTTCGAGCCCCAGTTCACGTGAATGATTTTTGCATTGTGAATTTTTCACATATGTTAATGCAGCAGCAGGTGACCCCACTAAAGTTACAGTTAGTTTCTTTGAATAGACCTTATTATATCTTATTATTGACCTTATTGAATGTTATCAGTAGTAATCTTATCTTTCTTATATTCTGATTCATCATGATATATGTAATGGGAAAAATAATTGGGGTGGCTTACAATTTTTGCTCTAAATAGTATTTTTTTAATGTGGCATCATCACTTGAATGGTAGCTTGATTTGGGATATATGTAATTTACAGCCACCTTACTTATTGGAACAGATGTCTCTTGGGGTACTACCATAACAAAGGGGATAACCATGTCAATGGGGATATGCTGAAAAATTTACCTAATTTTAAACTTTATAAACAAAATGTGTTTTAAACAAATGATAAGAACTTTAAAAATAACTCTTTTTTTCAGTAACTAGCTACACATTTCCATAGCAAAATGTTAAAGCTTATATTCATTTCGGTGTTGAATAAATTTGGTTCAGAGAATTGTTGAAGAAATTTGGTGTTGAAGAAATTTGTTACAGGTTACACAGAAATAATATAAGGCAGGCAAAGGCCACGACTTCTTTAATTCAGGGGAATACAATGCATCGGTTTCTTAGATTATACCAAATAGGTAGTTGAAAAAAATCCCTTGCAGATAAGGTGACAGTGAACTTCTGCTGAAGAGGGCACCTGGAAGCTTGAAGCTGAGGGTAGGTATACCTCCAGGTGGTGATTGAGCGCAAGAGTTTGAGGTCTCCTACTCACTAGTGGTCTATTAGTGAATAATATAATCTATATATGCTTTATAAATCACATACTGCTATTTAATGAGAAGGATCAGACATCAGAGATAAATTCTGCAATGAGTTTATTTCCAATATACATTATTGGATGGTTTTGTGTTTTAGTACACATGTACTATTTTTTTTCCTTTTCCCTGCCCTTTAATTGTAGTTCATGGTGGATATTTTGATTATTATTCCTTATCAGTGCCATTACTTAAGACTGCAGGGCAAGGGGTCACAAACTGTTTAGTCCCTGGTCCTTCTTAAACTCCCGTTCTCAAAAACTGTTATTCATACTGTGCTTCTTATTGCCACAAACTTGTAATTTTTCTTATAAAAAAGAGTGATCAGAAATAGTCTTTTTGAAGAGGCACTTCCAATTTTGCGAAAGTGATACTTTTACCGACTTTAGATCATGAATAAATATCATAAATCCTGGGAATTGTATGATACAGTTCCTCACTTGAGCCTTGTATCATTATTTCATGCCATCATTCATCATTTATCATTTATCAATCAATCAATTAATATTTAGCAATCATTTATCTTAATGTCTCCCATTGTTTGCTACCATTGCATTTTGCTTCCAAGTCCTATTTCTGTACTTCTAAAAGACTCCCGTTTTTTCCTCCTTTCCTCCTAATTCCTATGATTACTATTCAAGTTTACACCACTGGATATGTCGATACTTAGTCATGTTAGGTATTGCCCTGGGGCATATTATTTATACTATTTCTTCTTAAGTTTGGACAGTTCTAAAAATATTGTCCCCCACTCATCTATTCTCAGGAGAGCGACCTGCAGCCATGCAGACAGGCTCTGCTGGACTCTCCAACAGCTCGTACAACATCCTCACCCTGATGGCTCTCTGCCTCTTCCACTCTTTCCTCGTCGAGGAGTTCCTGCTCAATGGAGCCCCCTGGGCAGGCAAGGCGGCGGGCTGCCAGGATGCGAGGTAATCGTTGCTGGGGTGGGCAGAAGGGTCGCCCCCTGGTGTTCATGGGTTGTGAGGGGACAAGGGGGCAGAGTCCGCCACTGGAATGGTCTCCGGATCCGAGTACCTCTGAGAACAATCAAAGCCTGAGATTGCATGAATGGAAATCTCTTCAATAACATACACACTCTTTAGCCAACTGGTCAACATTCAAGACCACGACCCCTGTGTGGCGTACGTGATAACTTTGAAGTGACAACGGCACAATAAATAATTTCTCGGCTGGGGGAATAATTCTAGAGTGTATGTTCCATGAATCTGCACTCCCATTTTTTTATGAATGTTACTACTTCTAGTGTATGAATTGGAAATTGTGAGAACTATCATAAAAAGGAATGATAATAATAGTCAAAAATTATCATTGGTGCGGTTGTTTTTTGCACAGAAAACAAAAATTGTTACAAATGAAAAAGGAATTGTATGTTAAATCTAATGTAAAACATTTAGATTGACTTGTTTTCATTGTTACAAAATATGAGAGAAGATATCAAATTGTTTTATGCGAGTCTATTTCATCTTTGTCACGAGGACAAATTCATCCATGAGCCTGGAAGCTCACTGGTAATAAAAGTAATCCTGTATGAAGAACCAGTTCATCCAGGGCCTGTAATAAATTCTCATCTTTGTATGTGATGTACAGTTTACTTGTGCCAAGAGGAAAGTGGTGAAATAATCAATAAGTCATTACCTTGGTGATAGTTTTTCACTCATGTACATCAAAATTTCATCAAGCAAGGAAGAAGGTAATTCATCTCCATTAAAACCCACACTGGAGGATGTTTATGCCCCTTTTCATAGGAAATTAAAGGCAGTGGTCACTACTCTGGTGGCACAGCCACTTGGAGGGACTGTTGATGACCTCTTGTATGCACCTCCCATTGCGTGGACCTGCGTTGGGGCGGTGTGTGTGTGTGCATGTGTGTGGGTGCAACAAGGCACGCCCCGTGTTGTCTGCAGGTCGGACACAGCTCAAGGACTCTTGGGGGGGGGGAGAGGGGAAGGAGGGGTTAGGAGGGGACTACTGGGGGCAGAGTAGAGTGACAAATGACGGAGATGCTGGAGAGGGCCAACAGCCGACCTATTTTTTTTTGTTTTCTTCTTCCTTGGAGGCAGTTGAGGTGAAGTAAAGTGCTCCGAGTTCTCCTCTGGTTGACTGAGGGACTTTCTCCGAATCTCCTGAACACATGTGGTATTCATGTCAGTGGGTTGTAGAATGAGAGGGTATCCTCTAAACTAGCAGATGTCTTGTTTTTGGCTGTTTGAAGGGTCACTTTTTAGTTGTAATCAAAATTCAGTACTGTATGGGGTGGCTGAATCAACCAAAGTAGGATAACTCAGCAGTTTGTAAGAGAAGATAAAGGTAAATATGTAGATTTTAAACCAAATGAGGGTATTTGAGAGTTATAAACAATTAAGGAGAATTGTTTAATCCAAATTGAAAGTGATTGATGTTCAGAGTTGAAAAAACTGGAAGTACTTGATTCAGACTCATTTGCTGACGTTGACTAATTCCTTATGTTGTTTTTAATGAAACCAAATGTCATTTTCTTGATAAACCTGTGTGTTTTATAACACTTCCTTAGTATTGTTGACCAAATTCCCTGCCATATTTTAATACTGGGATGGTCTTTTGAATGACTTTTTTTTTAATATTCAATGTGACTCCTTCAAATGGTGCAATACATTTTCATGTTATCTTTTAAGTGAAAACACTATGTAAAAAATAAATCTCAGTTCTTCATGTGAAGGAAACTGATTTATTTGTTGTTCATGAAACTATGTTTCTTTCCTTTAAAAATATGGAATAATTGGAGTTATGGAGCTAATCGTGAAGAAAGGAAAGGCTACTCTCTTTATAGTAAGTGAGATAAATCCTCTGACAAATGTTGACATGTTGATGGCAACACAATAGATGTAAAATCGGTACCAATATATAAAGTTTTGTTTTAAGTGAAAGGATATAGAAAACTTTATATTTGTTGCACTTGTACTGTGAAACCCATTAATCTGAAAGGTTTTTTTTAATCATGGGATTCACTGAGCTACCTATGTGGTGCATTCTCTTTTTGTACAACCTTCTTCCACTTTCGTAAAAAGGGTGTGTCCCTTTGTGGGACAAATGTATTTTTCCCAACGTAAAATTAAGGGAAGAGTTTGTATGATAAATGGTGTGTGAAGCTTTCAGAAATGCAATTAGTCAGGAAATGACTTGTAATAGGAAGAGAGACCGTGCGAACAAACAGAATGCAGCACTTTGTACCTTGGGTGGTTACAGGGTAAGACATGAGATAGAACAGAAGCAGGAGAGCGATTTAGGGGCTTTTTAAGTTTAAGGATAAATTTTAAGTTTGCAAGATGCTTGAATGTGACCTAGGGTGACTGCATTAAAATTTATGATGCAAAGGAACAGAGACCAAAGACGAAATTGCATTGCAAATTTCTGGGTGGTTAACCCTTTTTCTAGCTCCAAGCATGGCGAGCGATCTGACCCGCAAAAGTGTGTGGCAAACTATGTGGCCCACGGGCATATTGGATATTGCATCCCAGGCCGCACATTAAATTATTACAGGAACACTGTGACAGCATTGAGGACGTAACGTTGCAATCTTTCGGAAAGGATGAATTGGCAAGGTTTAAGCTTGTGGCAACCTTGCAACATGGTTCCTACTGCATGTGGCAACATTGCAAGTGGCAAGGCTGCAATGTAATCTTGTGATCTAATCAAGGTAGCAAGCAGTTGGCTTGGTTCCATATCTCTTGCAGTAAACTAGGCTCAGGGGATGGATAAATAGGCTAATCTTCCAAGCAAGGACCATTAGGTCGTGGGTCATCAATAATGGTTAGCTCTAATTCTTCCGGCGAACGTTGCACATTAGCGTCGGCTTCCACTTTGACGTCATTTGAAATGCCAATATATTGTCCCATGGTGACATTATAATGGCACCATGCGAGTACAATAAAATATTAATGACCCACGGAAAAAAATACTCTACGACTTGTTTAAGTTTGTTTATCAGCCGCAGAGCAAAGAAAAATTACCGGGCTGACATAGGAACTAAAACAAAGATACGGGTCGTATATTGCACGGAAGCTGTAAAAGGGAAAAGATACAGTGAAAGAAATACGAAGAATTGTGTACGCTAAGGAAGGTTTCGTAATAAGCCTTTATTTTTATTCATATGCTAGGAAGGAAAATACTAAACTTAAAAGAAGTAATACATAAAAACGATTAACTGCACTCATCTTACTATTCAATAAACATCCAAATTGTTCCTTCTGCATTCCCTCTCCTCACAGTATATAATTCTTAAGGAAATATACTGCACTAAATATGTCGAACCAACGTGTTCCATGCGTTCCTAACGTTTATAGACTACCTTTTCCCTCAGAATAATTATCCTTACTCTGGGCCTTTTACAGCTTCTTCGTCTATTTCGCGCAGACTATGCTTTTAGCATACTCTTTATTTCTTTAGCACTCTCAAGAGAAATATTGCAGAAACAATTTGATGAAACCTTAAGTAAAATTGAGATTGCAACCTTGTTTTTTTTTATGTTTCCACAAGATGGTGGCAGCGTTGGCAACATTCCCAAGGTTCTAAAATTTTAGAAAATTTTTAAAAGACTTAAGTCTTAAATCAACGTTACCGCAACTTCATATTGTGATGCATTTTATCTCTCAACCTAAGCTTTTTTGAAATACTCTTTTATTACTAGTACAAAAAAATTAAGGTTGATATTTCAGACAAGCCTTCGATCTCATTTGCACGTCGAATAACTTCATGGTCGCGACTTTGGAGCCTAACCCTCGCATTTTAGTCAAAAAGTTTGTGCCTAACATCGAGGAATTTTATCGGGCTGTTCTTGATATTTGATAAAAAACCGAAGTAATCAACTCAACAGTCGATGTGATAGGTTGGGAACACAGCTCTGATACTAAGCCCAACGGCGTATGAAATTCACACACGAGAGTAAAAGGGCTAGTTCCTTGCCTTTCCATGTGTCGCCAGCGGTTTTTCAGGAATATCTGGTCCCAAAAAACCTTACAGCTTGGGTGAAGATGAGCGTTCCCGGAAGTGTCACCCGAAGTCGAACGCGGGCCCTTCAGAAAGACGCCCACCGCTCTGCCCCCAAGACAACCACGCCCCATTTGTATTTGAAAAGCGCTACAATTCATAGTACCTGTATCAACATCATATCGGGAATAAATTAAAAAATTGAGCATTATTCAAGAAGTGTGAAATTTCTCTTAAAATCAAACTAGGAAATGTGAGCCTCTTTGGTCAAGAAGTACAAAATATCAAGGGTTTAATCGTCAACTATCAGCCGTGCGCATAATAATATTAATATGTAACCAACACTTATCCGCGTGAAAACTTGGGTCATTTTGCATCTCATTGCAGTTTCTCATTTTTTAGTTACTATTCTCTTTGCTTTCATCGAAGAAGCAGTGTCTTGTCATAATAAAAGTGCCTTCTGTGCCAGGAAGCGATTCGTATACATCCTGAAGAGGCTGAAGCGGTAAGTGCAGTGTTACCAGATAATTAATTAATTAAATTATATTCGAGGAAACTTCAAATTTTTTTGTGAATAAACTCGAAAGATTTTCTGAAAGATACAATGTATGTGTGTGTGTGTATATATATATATATATTTATACACACTTATATATACACTATAATGTATATATATATA
>LYUA01000207.1:2037348-2048809 GCA_002093875.1 Calopteryx splendens | reverse complement strand
GAATTGCGGGGGAGGGAGGGGGGACGTCCTGTGGACCGATCCATCCACCCAGAGGAATGGCACCTTATTAGTTTCCTCGTGTTTCTCTCCCAACGGGATGTACGCATCCGCCCTCCTCCCACCCTCGCCACCCTCCTACGACCCCCCTCGAACTCCCCCTGAACCCACTCTTCCTGCTCCCTATTCCCTCTCCCCATGAGCCATCCATATCGGTCTCCATGCTTCCGCCGCCAAGTGTTACAGCTCTTTTTCCCTCCCTTCCTCCCCCTCTCTCTCTCTCTCTCTCTGTCTTACTTCAAAAAAATCCTTCTCGCGTGCAATACCACTTCCTTTCGTTACTTGTTTCCTTTTTTGATGAATTTAAAAACTGCTATTATAATATTGCGCAATAAATTCCTGCACTGCATTGCTTTTACTGCCTCAGTTTACCTAGTCCTTACGGTTGTTATTCGTGGGTTTTCCAAACCTCCACCGTATTTTTACGGTTTTTCCTTGCTCGAAACTTCGTTTCTTGATGACTTCATGCGTTGTTTGGGTCGTCCTCCCCGAATTCGCTAGATGTTTCCACGAATGTCATTTAGCTAATTTTACAGGTTTCATATATTAGTCTGTCTGATTTCATGTGCATTTATTTTACAATATTATGAAAATGGGCTGGTCCTCTTACTTTCTTTTTTCACCACTTTCCTTTCCTATTTTCGCATTACTGGAGGAATTCGCTATCCGATGTCAATATATGCAGCCGAAACCGACGGGCTACGCCCTTGTATTTTTGACTCTCTGCCATCGTTAGCCTTGGCGTTTTTCTCACATTCCATCTTTTTACTTTCCATTTCTTTCCTGCGTCCGAATTCATTGGCTCATTCTCACTCTCCATTCTGAAGTTTTTCATTCAGTTTACATCAGTTCATCTTTCAGTAATCTTCGACAGTATTAATTGCCGGACGGTGGTGTTGGTATGGGAGAACCTTGCGCCACCGCGGATGAGCTCGACGACACATCTCCTGGAGCTAAGCTGTAAAATAAGGGGAGGGTTGTATCATTTGGCTTCCGCTAAGAGAAATCGTACTTCTGTGATACATGGAAATGCATTACGTGTCCATTAGGTGTTCAACGCGTTAGAATGTAATTCAGAATAAATTTAAGCAGCCGAGATAATACGAAGAACCAGAACTGCTAAGTGGAATATTTCCTAGAAATTTGGCATTAATATGAATCCCTTTTGCATTTTCTGGTAGCTATGCACGACTTTTTTATTTTCGCTCTTGATTCTTTGCATGCAAGGGATTTAAGCGTGACTCCAACTTTTATGTTCCACTGTGAGACATACTTTTATCTTCGAGACCTCATCTCCCTTCGCATCAACAAGCATTTCGGCGAGAAAAGCTACATGATCGCTTCCATTGAAGACATTTTCAAAGCGCATTAAGGGGTACAATTTCTACTGTGCTGGGCTTCTCTTTCCTTTTATTTCATTTTTTTGTCAAATGAGGGTGGGAATTAAACTGCAGCGTTGCTTTTTCAAATTTGATTCCTTTGTCTTGTATATCACGACTTCTAAAAGCGTTTTAGTCACCTCGTTATTCGTTCACTGTGACGTACCTATGTAACAGGCGAAGTTCAGCGGAGTTCAGATAAGCTCTTACAAATGTTAGAAACTCACAAATTAAGAGATGAATTACCTCCAACATCTAACTCGAACTGGAATCCAAATTCTTGTTATTATCCGTTTGTAATATAATCGTGTAAATTTAATATAATTTATAAATTCCGTTGGAATTCGTCGTACATTGTGAGGAAAACCAAATATAATTAAACTGCCATGCCTGGTCCACTCAAGTGAGTGTTTTATACCATCTCACGCATCTAACTCATTATATTAAGCAGTAAATGCATTGATTTTACAAGTATATCTTGTGAAAGAAAAAATAAATATTTAAAGAAATTTCTTGCCAAAAATCGAGTTATCATACTTAACTCTCCGTCATCTGTCATGCGGGGCGGACCGTTTATTTCGACAGGTGCTATTCAAAGGTAAGATGTCTGCCTTCGATTTTTGAGAAGTGACTGCAAGGACGAAAAATAAATCCATGAACCGGGAAGCATAGACTTTTTCCCTCTTCCGAATATTTTTTTTAATGTTTCATTTTCCGCCCTTCTCAATCTCATTCCTTTGTCAATGCCGTCATTGGAGAATTATGTAGGTGTCTCTGCTTTGACTGCTCCTTCCCTCCCATGGCTGCTCGATGACGGTGTATCCGACCTCATTCTGTTCACCATCATCTTAAAGTTAGAGGGAAAAAATCTATCGCAGGCGCCCCTTTTTTTTTCGCCCCCACTTGTCCCTAACTCTCCCTCTCTTTGGCCATCTCAAACACCACTCTTCGCGCGGTCATGCCCTTCAGCCGAACTACTCTCCCTCTCTTTATCTCTCTCTTCCCTTGCGAATCTCCGACTCGTATTCACATTTATTCCCTCCTTCCCCTTTCTTTCTCTCTCTCTCTTTCTCTCCGCTCCTCTCCACTCTCTCATCCTCGTCCACTCGTCCTCAAGGGCCGTTCTCATCTCCCCCTTTCCCCACCCTCCTCTCTTCGCATTCCCTTCCTCCCTCTCTCTCTTTTCTTTTGTGAGGGATGTGAGCCTCCCGTAACCTCTCTTAACCACTCCCTCTCCCGTCCCCCACCCAATCCACTCGCTATCTCTCTCTCTCTCTCTCTCTCTCTCCCGGCTGGCCATCTCGTTAGTGTTTCTTTCTCTCGCGTGCGTTTGTTGCTCGGCCTCTTGGCTCCATCGTACGCGCTCCCTTCTCATCCTCCCCCCCCCTCTTCCTCTCCTCTTCGCCCTCCTCCAGTGTCTCTTTTCCCTCCCGTACAAATCATCGTTATTGTCCTCCTGGACCCTACCGCTTCACCCGTGCAGATCTCTTTCTCCCTCGTGCCGGCTTCATTGAGTCCGGGTGTTTTCAGCAACTCACATCGCCGCGCTCCCTCTCCCCCAACCGTGTTTACCCCAGCGAGGTTAACAGGAGAGCGACGCCAGATACTCTGCGGGCGATAGTATTCTTCTTTTTTTGTGCTCTTCGCCTTATTTTGTTTCAAAAACTGAAAAAAGAACTCGTCCATAATTTTTTGTCACTATAGTGGTACAGGAAAAGCCTATTTTCTACTTTTATGCGGCTAAATGAGCAATACTCAATGGATGAGGATGATGGAAAAACGGAAAATAATGCGTTAAGGATTTGGTGTTTTCTCGGTATGCTGTATGTGAATTTCTCTCGGTTTTCCCACGTTTCGTTGCCTAACTGTGGAAGATGTTAGCCAACGAAACGTCGGAAAACAAATACCTTATGTGGTGGAGAACCCGAGAGAACTTCACATAAAAGGATGCTTTTCGTTTGGTACAGTGTCTCATGCTGCTGGGTGCTTCCTTGCATAGCTAGTTGATTTAAGTTGTCATTGGCTCTTCCCTGACTTAATATTTGCAATAATTTCTACTGCAATAGTTTCACATTTCCAGTTTATTATAAAAATGTTATTAAATCAACTTCTTCAGTAGCTTCATCATTAATTTTCGGGGAAGATAAAATCTACATATGATGTTCTTTTGCGTATACTTTAGCATTACAAGTTGCTATGTTCCTTTGTACCTTTTGAAGTAATTTTAATCCTTTAGCTGGTAAGAGTGTCGGTGCTTTTTAATAGATTTTAATAATGCCATTCAGTAGTCCTCTAGCACTCCGATATAATTATCAAAATTTTAAATTGTTATTTTCATTAAATAAGCGGTTAAGTCTACATTTATTTAAATAAAATATGATGGTAGGTATATATGGACTCCCTCATTAAATTTTCCCTGTGAGTATTGCTAACCATACTTTACTCTCGCCTCATGTCCTTTGTGTTTTAATGATGACCACTTAGATAAAAAGTATTTTCTAATGCGTTTATCATTGCGTTTCTGATTCACAATGAATTACCAAATAAACCGTTTCTTATTTTACGGTTCGAGCCCTGAAGAGTTCATGTTGAGTAACTTTTCTACGTCCATCTTACATATTTTCCACCTGAGGCACGAATATTGACCATTTTGGTGTAATATTATTTTTGTCGTTCTTGTATGCTATCCCTTACTCCCGTCCCCATATAAGTACCTTCATTGGTTTCTCCCTCATTTACACTCCCCTTCCTTTTCACACTCGTCACATGAACGACTCATACACGTGTAAGAAGGAAAAAGATAAGAGGAGGAGATATGTACATTTCAAAGAGAGCAGTGTCTCGTTATTTCCACTTTTATTGCGCTTCCATGAATGATGGAAGAGACAAAAAGGGAAGTCATCGGGATAGGAAAAAAAAATTATATATATATATATATATACTCGGGAAAGCAAAGAGAGGGTGTATTAGGGACTTTTTGCGGAAGTCGGGAAATGCAGGAGGGGTGAGGCAGGGTTGATGTTTGTCTCAGATATGACTTGAGCTCAAAGTTGGGAGAGGGACGGAAGAGGAGAAGATTCACCGGGGTACACGGGGCAGGGGGAAAGGGCGCTAGGAGACGGGGGATGTATCAAAGATTGGTTTCGGGGGAGTGAGTTAGTGCGTGAGCCGGAAGCGATATTCAGGGGGCGTCCCAGAATGAGTTCGCATAAAGGAAAAAAAATGGGCGTAATAAAAATTCGAGAAATGAAGAGCTTGCAGGGGCTCATGATTCTTAATTTTATCGCTAGTTAAAAGGACGTCCACGAGACGAAGTCTGACTTCAAGAAGAGCTCTTTGAGGCCTCTAACATTCCTGCTGCGCTTATCAATAACCAGAGATTGTTATAAGCATTCCTCACCACTCCTAAGGGTGCCATTTAATGGCATGAGCCTAATTTTTATAGATGCTATAAAGAAAATAGTTTCCTGCTTCCATGTTTTTTGGACGCTGGGCACCGTAATAATTTATAAAGTAGGTGCTAATTACTTTTTTTTCTGTCTTCGTCCAACGAATTATTTATTGTTGTAGGCAACTCACGAAGTAGTTCATATCCTTAGATCTTTGTACCGAAGTAAACTGTGAGAGCGTCACATCTCTAAAAAATTAGCTTTATTCATTCTGTACACTCAATTTTTTTATCATTGTGTGAGATCATTATAGAGACGTGGTTTTCCTTTGGGTAGAGTGCTGGGTCTCTAACAGCTGGTCCCGGGTTCAATTCGGGGTGACGCCTCTGGGAACCCTCAACTTCACCCAAACTGTGATTTTCCGGATACCTGATCTTCCTGGGAAACTGCATGTGGAGCAGGGAAAGGAACTGGCCCCCATATCCTGATGCGTGAATATTACACGCCGTTTGCCTTAGTTTTTGATGAATTCTACCATCACCAATCAAGCCAACATTATGGTTGCTTAAAATCTTTGATGGATGAAGTCATTAATCCAGATTTTTAAAGTTTGTATTTCAATATTTTACATTGCTATATAATATTGTGTGTTTTGATATTTTATTAAGAGATGACGGGAGTCAGCAGGGTAAATGAACTGTGGTAGGGAAATGTATTCAGGAAAAAGTTAGAGAAATTCGTGTCGACAATTGCCTAGCAATTAGCAAAAGGTTACAGTGAGTGAATCCCCTCCGACGGACTATTCATCTACTCCGATTTAATTTTTGTTCGCAACGGCAGCCATTTAGGGGTAGGTTTAAACATTTTCTTTGAAAACTTAGCGTCAGGTACAACCTTGAGAAATTTTCGGTTTAACGTCCAGTCAAATATTAGATATCGAGTTGATTCATTTTTGTGAACTCATTTACTCGTATCACTGCTGTAATAAAACGTCCCAAGGAGTTTATACATATTGCTGTGAAGATGCCGACCATATTAACTTCCAGGTCATAAAGTCTTGAAAATGTTAATTATTTGTTGAAACACTTGTCCGTCTATAAACCCATGTGGAAAGTACAAAGGTTTAATTTATTTCGTTATTTGCAAATCAACCAACAGCGGATGCTCTCTTTCCTTCCCGCACATTTACAAAGTCCCCACGTTGTCCTCCCTCTCCGTTCCGTGCACCCCCACGCGCCATATTCCTTCCTACCTTACCATTCACTTCGCATCGCTCTACTTCCTTCACCCTCACACTGGAGGCTTCCAAAGATTTTGTGGAAGATGGAGAGGGGAAGGGACGACGGGAGAGGTATTGGGTTAAGGGGGTGACAAGAGGTGAGAAAAGGATGGGATCGGAACACCGACACCCCTGTTAGCCCCAAAGAGTGGAACAAAGGGGGGAAAGGGACAAGGGTGGGCGTGGCAGAGTGTTGTGTTAAGGGTCAGGTGGGAGGGTGCGACGGGGCGTGGGTGGGGTCGGGAGCAGATAACACGGTGGACCTGCCAGGAGCTCCGTTCGCGCAGAGTGAGAGGGGGAGCGAGGGGCAGTCAGTCCTTGTCTTGGCGAGAGGGGCGGGGGGTCCGGTATCTCTTTCCTCCGCGAAGGGTAGGTATGTCCCTAAGACGTGCGTAATGCGGATGGAGGATGGGGGAGTTCTGGATGGAACGCATGAGTTATTAGGTGGGCGGCTAGAGTGGCGTCAAAAATCCGATGTATCGACGGGATGACAGCGCAGAAATAATGGCGGATCTCCGGGGGACGAAAACATGAATCAAAGTGCCGCCAAGTGAAAACGAGAGAGACGCAACCTTAATGGCCTTGGGCCCACCAAAGGTGAAGGCTTTTTCTTTCAAATTCGGACTGAGGGAATGGCTTTGTGTCCATTAACGCGTGGACGCAACTAAAAAAAAGAAAAACAGTGACTATACTATCAAGCTGCAAAGCTGCATCTATTTCTATTTGATTTTATCAGTATCCGTATTCCCGAATGTGCCTATACTTGTATTTCACTTTGTACGACTATCTTTTTAAAAAATCTCTATCTTCCTTATTTTCGACATTTGTAATGCGGACATATTAAATATATTCCTTCTACCATCCGGGGCCAAAAGTCAGTTCCTCCTCCAGATGTTCTACTTACTCATCCAAACTTAAGCCTATCGAAATGCTGTTTTTTTTTCATTTAACACAATGTTTATTAAATGGCCCCAAATGTTGTGGAAAGGTATGTTCCCTTATGGTACTCTATCTTTAATATGATAGCTATATGCCGATTAGCGAAATATTCTAACAGCAAGTATAGGGTAATGTATATCGCGGATAATGCGCCCATTTTAACTCGTTAATATTTTGAATGGAAAGTTTATATTTTGGGCTTTCAACTTCATCTAAAAGCACGAAAATAGTGATTAACTATGATTGCGGTGATGATTGTTGGGATGCATTTCTGTATTGTTGTAATCTCATAATATTGTGGCATAATTATTTATTTATCAATGAAATTAAGGTACTTTTTAAAAATGGCAACCCTTCATTAAATGAACTTCATAGATTATGGGTGTTATTAATAGTTTTATTCCCTACTTTAACCCAAGTTTTGTCAATCGTGGCTTCGATGCCTTTTGTGGCACCATCGTTAAACCATGTTGGTTGCTTCCAGCACTAAAGAGACAATTAAATCTTATTTTCGCGATGCTAGTTTTTAGCTGAGCTTTAGAATTCAGCTCCAGTTATTATTGTTCCTGCGAAATTCGTTTCAATTCATAATATATTACGCTATAATTCATCCGTTTTATCAGTAATCCCTGAAAAACGTTTATTTTACTGATATATGACCACTTAAGAATCTAACAAGAGCTCAGTATTTGTAGAAGCAGTGTACTGATTTTAAGTAAACCATTTTAGGTGTTATCACTTAGATAATCAAACTAAGAAGAAAAATCGAAACTTTTCATGAAATTTATAGGTCTACTTCTTGTAAACCATTTATAGTTCACAATTTAAACCTCTCCAAAACGGAAATTTGATTCGGTTTCAACTCTAGATTATATTTAATTAGTTTAACAGTAGTATTTGAAGTGTATAATATTATTCTCTTATCCAGCATAGAGTCATGGTTTACGTATATAAAATGTTAATCAATATTTTTGATATAACTTTACAAACGTAAACGAGGCTTCCTCAAAAAATTGGGTTGTGCGGCAAGTTCAAACAAAATTTTGAGCACTTGAGAGCAAAATGAATCCTCTCAACGCTTCGCATTCCGATTCCTATTTAGAAGCATAGCTACTTTAATCTATCGATTTTATGGTCCTAGTTACATCTAAAAAATATTTTTGTTTGCATTTAAAAGTAAGATGAATTTCAAATAGGTAAATATTTTTTTTGTAATAAAATCATTTTTTTTCTCAGTATCTGTATTCCCGAATGTGCCTATACCTACTTGTATCTCACTTTTTAGGATTTTCTTTTTCAATAATCTCCATCTTTCTACATGTTTAAGGCGGAAATAGTAGTTATATTCCTTCGCCCATCGGGGTCAAGAGTTAGTTCCTACACAGGCTGTGCTATTATTTTGATTTCTCCATTTTAGACCGTAAATACGTTTGGCGAAATTTTCTGGTACATTCAAATGCCTACTTTTGAAACGTTTTGATTTCCGCCGGCCTCCATCGAGTTTTCCATTGACATGTTGTATGCTGGCCTTGATGATTTCTCTGAGCACTGTAGTAGATTTATATCCCGTCTCTAACAAACATAACGGATGCCAAATGGCAGCCCCAAGTTGGCTTGGCGCCTAACATATTCCACCGGCGGGCGAGAAGGGATGATGAGTGGGCGATATGGAGAGGGGTGGTTCATAACAACGAGGTCTAGCGCCACCTTTTCAGGGCACTAAAAGGTTGTCCTCCAAGTCGACCATAATTCACCGTTTTACATTTCTTTCAGCAGAACACCATGAATCAGAAGCAGTAGCGGAAGTACCACGAGAATTTAGTAATCAACAATCACTTACTGTACCTTTTCTTCGTAACCTCAACATTTTTATTTCTGCAACTTTATAAACAAACATACCTTTTAACTTTTTCCTCCAGAGTATCGGTGTATTTTAAAACTCCCAATGAATAAAGAAAACTTTACACGCATGTTTCAAGTATTTTTGACATCCTACGTCTTCCTTTATGTATGAAGTCGACTCTCAGGCTTATTCGAAGCAATTCATCTTGATCGAAAATAGTGTTGCATAGCTGGGTTAGTATTATTTAAACAGAAAGACGGAATAATTTATAGTTTTTCTCGTCGATGAGTAAACAAACAAATGTTTGTTCTTTCAAAGCAGGACTGTTTCGAACAGTTGAAGGCCCCATAGTGAAATAGGGAGCAGAAATATTGCACTTGGCGGAAGTCCAGTAATGCGGTTGATTGCCGCGGTCTTTCATTTTTTTTGCGTCGCCATGTATGAAAATGAAGTATCTCCGGCCCTTTAAGCGCACGCGGCGGCTTATCAAGGAAAAAGTCCTTTCTAAATTATCCTTTCCAAATGGCCGCCCTGTAATCGTTCTTCGCAGGCACAATCAAATTACCTCATCGTCCATGATTTATAATTTTTTAGAAAAGACGTTTTTTTCTTTAACAGCCTCGTGTAAGTAACGTTCGGTTTCTTTGGCATGAATGGATAACCACACCTCCGTAAACACTGGCCACGCCTTTTCTCTTCCGACGTTGTCTTCGTAATCATCGTACAACCATGAGAATACTTCGTCTCCTTTTTCAAGCCGTAAACGTTAAGAGCCACGTTGGTAGACTTCCACAGAATTCAACCTAAGAGTTAGTGGTAAAGATCACTATTAGGCCTTTCACTCATTCAGGAGAGGAAGTTTCTTAACCTGTACGACCAAAATATTCCAGGAAGATTCTGTCCACAGATCATTCACACAGCTTGGGTTGAATTTCATGTAACTGAATATGCCTTCTATCATCTGTTATGTGTTAGATGTTTTGTACAATGAACGTCTAGTCGTAGGGATAATTCAATGCTATTAATAATAATAATTCGTCATTAAATTTTCACTCCTCCAGTTGAATTAATGTCCCTGGTGTGAATCATGTAATGCTAATATCTATGCAATATTTATATCCATTTGCGATTCAATTATTTCACGACCTTTGTTCAACATACGAGTCTAATATGGATATGTTTAAGAGAATACATCGTTGTTTGAGTTCTTAATGTTTCTACCTCTATTGCCTATTCGGGTGGATATGGAACCATTATGATCTTAAGTGACGATATGGAGAAAAATAATAATGTGCCAGTGTACCTATCTGCGCTGACGTCATGCATATTCAACGGTCGTGCGGCATTGAAATCGAATGAAGGTTGCCCGGAAAGGGCATTCATTATTCGTTTAAATTTCATATCAATTTTGAATTTGTCTTTTTCACTTAGCACCTCTGAGCTGCTGCTCATATACATCCAGACCCCCAAAAACCTTTTTAAGAATCCCATAACATTTCCGTCATGCAACCCCCTCGCAAAATACCCTCCTCACCCACATCCCGCACCACCCGTGTTCTTCCGCGTACGCACCTTCAAAACCAATCCCCAGGCGGACCTGCAAACAATCCCGGGTGCGCCGCTATCATGTCGAATATTCAGGTCTCCCTCATCCCCCTTATTAAACCCAATTCCGCACCACCCTCCGATGCACACCCATTTCTGCGTGGCAAAAAAACCCTCATCTCGGACGGAGAGGTAGGAAAAAAACGGGGGAAACCCCTGAATTCGACATCAACCCGCTGCGCACGCCCCATCCCCTCCTCCCACAAAATGGCCCCTAACCGCCACACCTTTAAACAACTCTTCCCCCGGTGCACCAAACCTCACCCGCCCCAACGCCCAAATAATCTCTCTCTCTCCCTCCTCCCCCCCTGCGAATCATCTTCATCACGCTCCCACCATCCCCATTTTCGCGCCTCCTCCGGCCCACTGGCAGCGCTGGCACCAACGATCAGCGCGGCACCACCAGCAGCCGGGGCTTGGATGCACCCGCGTGTCGTCCTTTCTCGCATCCAACGTACCCACCGTTACAAAATGGGGATTTAGTTCTCTCTCTCCCTCTCCCCCACATCCCCAACTGCTTCCCCGCTCCCGTTCCCGGACTCACCATTCACATTTCCCATCCCACGAGTCCCCCGAACTCCTCTGACACCCTCTCCGCCCAGTGCCATCCGAACCCCCGCCTCCCTCTCCCGCGACCCCCCGGGGTTCCCGAACACTTCCTCCTCCCCGCATTGCCCGGGTCTCTCTCTCTCTCTCCCGCGTCGACGGAGCAACGGGAGATTGGGAGCGACGAGGCGGAAGCTGTGGTTTGTATGCCACTGGAATCGTGTGCAGCGAGCACGGGCGGGCGGTGGGGGAATGGGCAGGGATGGAGGGATGAGAGAGAGGGAGAGGAGGCTTCCGGTAACAGTCAACGGGAGGGCGCGGTTTCGGAGGGGGGTGAGAAGAGAGGGGTGCAGGGGAGAATCGGGGATGGAGCGGGAGGAGGATGCTCTCCGTTGCCGGGGAAGTGGGGGGAGGTGGCGTGTGG
>LYUA01000207.1:1998284-2010693 GCA_002093875.1 Calopteryx splendens | reverse complement strand
AAACTTTCCTCCCTCCCCCTTGCTCTTTTCAACTTTCCTTCCCATTTTTATCGCCATTTGCCGCCATACTTTTCCAACTTTTTCTTTTATCCCCCTCCCTCGTCTCCTTTCTCATTTTTTGCTCTCTCCATCTTTTTCTCTCTCTCTCTTCCTTTCTCTCTCACCTCTTCCATCCCCCCTTCACCTTGTCGTGAAAAACAATTTGGGCTTGTTTTGATTATTTTTCTGGCGTACCCTCCCACTATTTCGTCTCACTCTCCTTCCTCCTCCTCCCGTCACTTCCGGTATTTTGGTCCCACCCCCCACATCTTATCCTTCGTCCATTTCAGTCCTTTCCGCCATCTTCCACCTACCTCTCTCCGACTTCCCATCCCACTCGTGCCCAACTCCCTGTCGCCCCAGAGCGGAAGCTTCGGCCTGTCCTCTCGAGAGAATATCGCGCCCTCAAGGCTTCCTGTGTTCACTCCCAAAGGCGTCCTCCCACCCCCCTTCTCCCTCTCACTTCCACTCCAGGGCCCAACTCCTTCCTCCCGGCGTCCCTTGTCGATCTTCTGCCCTCCTTCCCGTCGCACCCCCCTCCTCCCGTCCCTATAGTTTACTGGAGCTCTCCCTCCTCCCCTCCCGTAAGTCAACCGAATGTCATCCACCATGCCACGCCGCCCGGCTTCAGCCACTTGATCTCTCCCTCCTATCGTGCTATTCTCAGTCCCTCACGGCTCTTTATCGGTAATGCCCTGTCCTCCTCCTGCCGTTCACTTATCACTAACGAATAGCAATGCGAATACAGGTCATGCGCGCTCGGAAGTGTGAGGACATGCCACTCCCTCTTTAGTAATTAAACAGCATCCATTATGATTCGAACCGACAATAAATAATACTAGTACAATGGCAGTGACTTATAACTCTTCGTGGTAATGATTAACCACCGGGTATACTGCCCACCGAGGGAAACCAAGCGTGCTTTCAGTCATTTATGGTGATTACAATCGTGTGTACATTTATTTTATCCAGTTGTCCAGATATGTTTGCTTGGTGGAGTATACATGCACTACTCCTAATTGCAAAAACACATATCCGGAGAAGGTAAAATATTTTGGGGAGAAGCGCACCTACCGCAGTTAAGACAAATATATTTCTTATCCATGGGACTGGGCCTTAGAATTCAGAAACTGGGATCTAGTAATAACCATCTAAAATCTAGTTATTAATTCTATAATGTGTCATTAGACTAAGGAGGAGGCAGCCATAGGATTCTCTCGAACAAACATAACCAGCTGTCATGCATAAAATGGATGGCATAATAAATAAAAAGCATAGCTCTTGATGAAAAAAATATAATTAGACAATTTATTTCAAGAAAGTTTTAAAGTATAAAACTTCTGACTATTGCTGGAATCATAAATACATGTAAATTACAAATTGAAGGAGACATAGTCGGAAAATTATTAATCCGCGATAAATGCTGCTGTAGCGCAATGTTATTACTTATGTTCATGAGTATAAATTAGCATACACTCGCAGTTTTCTTAGAGACTCCCCATAGGCAATAATTAGTGTCAGTTGGCCAGAATTACCTTTTAAATCTTAAAGATCTAGGTCACGTATCTACTTCTATTACCCTCCTACTTACCATGCAGCCTTCCTTCTTTCACTTTTCCATCTCTCAATCACCCAGAAGTGTTTTACCTTTTCAGCTTGAATTCTCCTAACAAGCTATTCTTTATTGGTCCTTGTAGCTCACTTTTCTTTTCCCTCACCTTCAGAGGTGAAACGCCATTTTCGGTAGCCCGATTAATCCCTATACTTACCAATTAATTATATCGTGATCTTGCGTATATGTCAGCCAAAAAATAAAACAATTATTTAGAATGAAACCACTTTTCAAATATGTTGTTGTGAATTTTTATGTGCGCAAGATTCTGCGCGAAAGATAAAGTTTACGATGAATATATTTTGTATGATTTATAGATCAGATGTAAATGTATGACACATGGCAAAGCACATGACTTGTAGGAATGAGGGAATGAAGCCTTACAGTGCGTAAAATTATTAGATATTCGTTTGAGAACTATCTGCGCTCGTTAAAATATGATTGATGGTGAGTTAGAAGCAAGGTTTTTATCTTGTTCTCAAGGCCACATTGCTTATTTTTTTAGATTCTGCGTTCCGTCTTATTTAATAAGGTGAGCAGCAGCCGTGCTAACAGTAGTGAGGGCTTGCCTTTTAAATTAGAGGGTGAGGCTTTGACGTACTCTCCTTTAACGATGCATGGCAAGCATATCTTTCCTTTATTTATGGTTCACACTAGAGCTAATTGGGCGTGAGAATTGAAAATATCCGTGCCAAAGCTGTCAAGGTTGTTTTCCCGTGTTTTAAGGCGATTTCTTTTTGGATTGTGTACGCATATAGTAGGCAAGTGAGGTAAAAGTTGTACTAAGATTCAAATTTAGTAAAGGTATTAAAACCTTCTCATTGTTTTAATAAACTTTATACGACCCTGGAATGAATTTTTTTGAAACATTTATTCTCTTTTATACTATGTTAACAACTATGAGTTATTTGGACGCGTTTATACAAAATCCTGAAATGTTAAACTGCTGCTATGCATAGTGCCTGCATAAAGTGAATAATGTAAAGTACATGCTATGACATGGATACACAAAAATTCGTTATCTAAATCGAATCCTGGGCATGGAACCATATCCATAAATGATTTGCTTGCCATTCTGATTCCATAATGTTGAAACTTTAATCGAATTAATGTGTTCTAAATTATCATTTAGTGCCTATAGCTAAGAAAGGAAAAACGTCGGTTGATTGAGCTACTAAGCCTTCCAGTTAGCCAGCTTTTTAAGTACTCATCGTCTTATTGTTGATAGAAAAATGAAAGGAATCGCCGATCAACTGATTAAAAGGCATTTATTTCACAAGAGCATTTACCGCAGATAGGGAACTATGTACTTAAAGAAGTACTTTCACATTAATGCTCATTAATTATGCCCTTGTGTGTGTGAATCCATTGAAATTCATTTATCTCGGGTGGAACCTGATTGTTGGCTATAATTGTATAAAATGAATCAGTTTAGTTAAAACAATATTAGTTTATCACGGTGATCTATATTCCCTCCAGATGAGATCTGATTTCGCTTTTATCCCGGAGGTAGTGAGGTGAACTTGAGTGCTCAACGAGTATAGAGAGTAATGCCATAGTCCTGATTTAGAAAAGGCGCTTTCTCGTTTTGAAATGAAACATGATAGCGTATGCAAGGAGTGGACTTGCACAGGAGATGCATTAGGTGTTAATTAATAATACAAACTGTATTGTGTCTCTCGTGATGCCTACTGACACTAATGTGTGTCTTGCTAGACTTTAGATTCATCACTGGTGCTGTAGAGATCACTAATTTCCGTCCACTAATTAACACGTACAAGCCTTTGTAACCTTAGAGGTAAGTAATGAGATTCAGTTTGCTAAGCGTGCCAACATGTCCCTGAGAGCTGCTGGGTGTGGTGATAAAATTTTACTATAGCATAAATTTTAACAGTGTATAATCAAGCCGGCGTTGTACAAAGTTCTGCTGTTATTTGAAATTCCGAAATGTAAATCGGCAAAATGTCGGAGATGGGAGTCACCATCCCACCTGTTCATCCATTCCGAACGGAAGTGACGATCGCCGTTTTTTAGTCGAGGGAAACAAGCGTGGGCGTTGTTCGGTTGTTCGTCCGTGGGCATATGCCCACGTAAAACATGACTGAATGTCCTACCTTCTTGGTTCGTCGATTGTACCGAGCTGATTACCATGGAGCGCGTTTTCCGAATGCTCGCTTCCGTGGATCAACTTTTGCAATCTTTTCATCTCGGTTGTACCTACTCCCGGTGGTGGTTTATGAATAAAACTTGCATCGTGCCCACCCTGTTTCCTGCGTAACTCGATTTGCGAATTAAAAATTGATTTCGTGTCTCATTACAATGTGCTGCTACATTTGGATGCCATCCATCTCCGCTTTAGGTTGTTTCGTCTGGCCATGAGCTTATCATTCATTAGCGAATGAATGATATGGTCATGGCCAACGAAGTCTAGTTTTTTCAGTCTAGATTTGTTGGCACCAATTGCCAACAAATCTAAACCGGCAGGTCTAGACTTATTGGCAAATGGTGCCAACAAATCTAGACCAGCCGGCTTGAAATATAACATCTTTTGCTGTGTAAACCGTTATAATTTAGTTTAATAACTGAAAATAAATGTTATCTTGACTCAAATAAGCGATTTTTACGGTTCCGCGAAGTTGCTTCCTCGATAGATGGAGATCTTGGCATTATATCTGATTCTTTGGCTTTTATGGGCAGATCGTAAAAGCAATTAAATATTCCTTTCCTTTAATTTCCCTGCTGTTTATATTTTATGCTACTTCTTTTGCATTAAGTAATTAATGCAATAAATTCTCCTGACGTTGTGGGTATTTTAGCTTGAAATGCATGAATATCCCTTTGAATTCCGTTCATCGAATTCAATTCTGCTGTTTTTAATCGGACATAACGTCTGCATATTGAAGAATTTATGCCTTTTGAGGTATTAATTTTTCGTCAGGTGCCGTTGATCACTGACGTTTTCCATAAAACTAATCGCATGCGCGAAGTCCCAACATCAGTTTTCCAAAAGTATGATGAGTTTTGGAATTTACCGATATCCCCCAATGAAAGCTGTCCGATTCCTCATGCTTCATTCGCCATATCATGTCTCCACCTCTCTTATTCACGTCTTCCCCTCAGGTTGAGGGGCTTCCTATCTTCAACCCCCCCACCCCACCCACTCCTTCCTTCCCTCCCCACCCCATCACTCTCCCTTCAGCTCCAGATCCCCGGACGGAAACGGCGGCGAAGGAATACCCCCGCGAATCTCGCTCACGACCCCACCCCTCGTACCCCCCTCCCAAGTCCCCGGCTGCATTCCTCCCCTCCACCGCCACCAGCAGCCACCCTCTGGCCTTGATCGCTGAATGCCCTCCAATCAGAGCCCTTCCCTCTCTCGACCCCCCTCGCGTCAAAAACTGCTCATCACCCTCGCTTTTCAAAGCCTCCCTCCCAACCCTCCCATCCACTCCCTCCCCATCCCCCTAACAAGCCTCCCGCAGAGCGTCTTCCTCTCTTCCGCCCATCCCCCTCCCGGAGATGTCACTCAATTCCATACCCCCTAAATCCTCCCTCTCTCCCCATCCGCACGTCCACCCTTCCGTCATTCCCGATTCCCTTGCAAATCCCCTTCTCTCAATCGAGGGACGTCCAATGTTCGCCAGGCGATCCATGGGTTCATAGGGGACATATATGAACTCATAGGCCGTGGCTGTCTGTTTAATTGACTTTACTTCTATCTCGTTTCAGTTTAGGGAAATTGATCATTTTTTATTTCCCAATTTAAATAGAGTTGCTATTTTTGAAAAGAACTGTTTAAAATTTATGAGTCTTACGTCCTCTTAGTTGAAATGTTTCGTGTTAATTGACCCGAGAACGAGCACAATATTTTTTCAATGTTTCAGTGAATGTGCTCGGTCGCGTTTGCCGTTAGGTTCATACTAGATAATCGGAGGGCAATGAGGCTCGTCTACAGCCTTATTAGGTAAAGTTAAAAAAACACACGTATTTGTACCCGTGCTCTTCAATCTTTCATCTCTTTTCCGAGTTAGAGGCGGCCAAGCATCAATTCACTCAATCCTTTCGCTGAAAGGGGCGAGCGAACCGTAGTTTTTGCGTCACAAATCGTTTCTATCCATTCGCCATGGTGCTTACGGCCTATGTTGCCGTGGCATTGGCGGAGGCGATGACGTGGTGACTTCATCGGTGTGAGCGGCATCTTTAAGATATTTTCATTTTCGTTTTAAGTGGTAAGGGTGACCGCAGAAGAAAATTGTTTTCGCTAAAATAATTTTTTTGGTCTTTCTAGCTATTTAATTTGTGGATAAAATTTATATTTGGCGTCAGAATGACCCAATTTAAAATATTTTCGGATAATATGTACTACCGAAATTCAGTCTAACATTTTTTTGTAATTGCCATTTCACTAATTATCTCTGACATTTTTCGTATTTACTACACATTCACAACAAATATTTTCACTAAATCCTGAAATAAAGTTTTTGAAAATTCTTACATAACCACTTATTATTAAAAACGTTGACTTCCTTCCATAATTCTATATCAAAAGTTGACTCCAGTTCTCACAGTGTCACATTTTAATTAATTTAGACTGTTTTACTTTCCCAGCCTTTAATTAAGGTTCCTTAGAGGTCATTTGTAATATTTATAGGCAGATTTTGTGATCACGTAGATTGTATGCTAAGTATGGTTCATTTTATAGATTATTTTTATTCATCTCACATTCTATATCGATCATTTTCTTAAGGTAGCACCTTTTTTGTGGAATCTTATGAATCCATGTCAATGTTAGCGTCCATCTAACCTTTTACTAAAAAACGAGGATTATTGGGTAGCGTGAGCCGGAAATATGTGGGTACCTCCATTTGCATGTGCATGCTCATTTCTTTGCTGTCGTTACTCGCCGTCTCTCAGTCACGGAGATTTCCATGAATCCGTTATTTTTTCGCGGGAGCGCGTTCGAATGGCATGCATTTGTCCAACGCAAAATTGACGCTCAGCCGGAATTTCAATGGAGACCGTTATCATTTCCTTTTTTTATCCCATCTGCAAAAACGCAATCGGTCATGTGTTAAATGAATCAAGAGTAGGTGTGATTGCATGCAGTCCAAAATAAAAATATCCTCCTTGCCTTACCCTTTATTTTGCGGAACTATGGCTCCTCTCTAAGCCCGTATGCCGATATTTTTATGCAGCTATTCATTTCAGGGTTTTGAGATTTAAATATTTATAAAGGCTTCTCTATAGACCTTTTTTTGTGTATTAACGCCGCACGCAAATGCAACGACCTTCGTAAATATTAATAATGAATATTATTACCACCCATGAATCATGAAAGTAATTAGTTATTTATATGAAATAATGTATAGGTGTATCCCATTTATTATTCCGTCGCTATTAACAAACCATTAAATATCAAAAACATAAAATTAATTACTTATAAGACCAAATTTGAGACCTAATAATATTTTTTTCTCTTTTTGCATCACATTGCACATCTCTTTGGCATTAGTTCCACAGTGATATTAAGGTGTTTCATATCCCAAGGAGTGTACGATAATGTTTTATTTCAACGTCTTCGGTCTTTCCGCTTAACAGTTTCGGAGACAAAAATAGAAAGATGGTGAAATTGCTCGAATCAACCAACTCTTGTCTCAACTTTTATCCCGTATCCCCTTTTCTTAATCCAGTCCGGAAATTTTAAGCTTGTCTCGGCAAAAGTATTGGAGTCGATTGAAATGGCCGCAAGATCCCGCGCAGGAGGGCGCAGTTATTAAGAAAATATGAGAAGTCACACTATGTCAAGGAAATGTCAAGGAATGTCTCCATGTCCTAAAACGGCCGAAAGTTTTGACGTGACGGAACTTTCATTTATACTTGATACGAGACACTTTTTATGGAAACAAACCCCCTAACCCTGAGATTAATTGAATCTGCCAACCGCTTTGTTGAAACCGTCCTCCATCTAGGACAATGAATTTCATTCTCCGAGACCTCTCCCGAAATAATTGGTTTTTGTGTGATGAGTGGGGGACAGGCTGAAGACACCCATGGGGCCAGGGCCTTGCTCATTCCCTCTCTGCCTCTCCCTCTCTCCATCTTCCCGCTCTCTCTCACTCACTCTCTCTTTCTCTATTGGAGACCAGGATCCCCGTGGAGCATCATGGGAGTTAAGACGTAAACGTCACGAGCAGGGGATTCCCGGTTTTCCTACCTCCTCTGTTTTCTTAGACCCTTACGCCTCTCCATTCGCACTCTCCTTCTGACCATTCCTACATCTCCTGCCTCCGAATCGTTCCTTAGATATTTTTCCTCAGCTAGTCTCTTAGTGTAGGTAAGTGTAGTCCACCACGAGTCTGGCGTATCGGACACACTAACCTGATTCAACTCAAGGAAATTAACGCATAAGTATTATAAATGGTAAAAGAAGTAGGAGCTGTGGACGTATCCTAGAAAATGGTTTTAAGGTGTACAAACGCATTTACCCACAGTTCTGCATTCACTAGTTGAAACTTCACGAGTGATCGTCTCGTCTTCAGTGAAAAAAGCATGATACTTTCTACGGACGGAAGTTGCATTGAGTTCACATGGATGCTGCAATTCCCCATTGTCGTCGGTGAACGGGGAGGCGTCCAGAGAAGCTTTCCAGAATATCACGACAGTCTATTCTGCAAGTAGCAAGTAATTTGGATAGGTATGCCAAGATCGACTCTTCGCAAGATAGTGAACCATTAACTATGCTTGCACGTATAATAAATTCGACTGCTATGAGAAATACAGCCAGATGGTAGGCCGCAATGTTTTGCTGGTACACGAAATTTAATTCAAATCTTTATGCGGGTCCGGGAATTCTAATTCATGGGTGAACTATCGCCAGACATTATATAATTGGAATTATTTTTTTTTGGAATTCAACGAGGATTGAAGATCATCTCATATTCATTTATCACTTTCTCGGTCAACACAATTTCTTTTAATTTTTTTCACTCCATGGAGAATTTGTTTTCCTTCCCTTTGTCATTTTCGAAACTTAAAAATCACTCTCTGAAATATATCATTATTGAAAGAATTTTTCACACCTTGTAGAGCACCATGAAATTTTCAAAATTTCATGGTGTTCTAAAAGAAATAGGAAGATAGTAAGAAAAAAATGGAACACTGGAAAAAATTAAGAATTCTGCAATAAATATTTATACTTTGACGATTCCATCTAATTTTTAGGTTACTAAATTTTTCATAATTTCATTGCGCAATTAATTGATTTCAATTCCAAGAAACCACCTTTTTACGATATCGCGACAGAACAACGAATTGTTTTCACATTTTCATGGTCTCTCACGATTAAATTTCTCATGATCTAATTTTGCATGCATAACCTGGCACAAAATTTTTACTTACACATAACCTAGTGTATGGAAATGTTTGTTACCCACTGAAAGTAGGGATACGTTTGTATTGGAATGAGTCTGCCCTGATTGTTCCTATGTAACGGTTGCGTTAAGCGCATTTCGTTCGAAGCAATTTATGGATGAAATTGAAGACCTCGACTCAAGTTACGCTTCATTAATTCTCTTCGTCCGTTTCTCCGAATCCATCCCCATATGCTTTTCCACCCTCCGCCACTCCGCCCCGATGTCAGTTACTCCCGCTCTTCTTCCCTCGCTCCACGGTTTACTCCCGCCTCTCCCTCCCGAGCCCCGGCCGGACGAATTGAAGTGAAGTGTCCGTGTATTCCGCCCTCACGCCCCGACATCCAACTCCAAAGCCCTCAAGACATTCCCCTTTCCTCCCCCCCCCAACATCCTCCTAGCCCCTTCTGCCCTTCTCACTTGCTCTCTCCCCCTCTCCCCTGTTTCATCGCTCGCCTCGGATAGCGTTGTCACGGACCCTCTTTCGGACCGGTCTCCCGATCCCTCCACCCACACGCACCCCAGACGCCCTGCCCACCACCTCCCCGCCCTTCCTCCCTCTCTGCAATTTCCCAGGACCCTGTCTCTCCCACCCCTTTCTATGCCTCCTCCCTCCGACCGTCTCTCTGCCGTTCTATCTCTGGCGACTGCTGTGCCCCTCTCACAGACTTTATTCTCTAGCTACAGTTAACCTCCGCGCTCCGAAAATTTGGGAGAAAGGAAATTCATATCACCTCAAAACAACTAATGCGTTTTATTACATTTGCTATGGTAAATGTTTAAATGTGGTCAGTTACATAGTGTTATAAGATATTCTCTAATGGTATTAATCACACCCCACTTGATTATTGAACCTGATTTAATTATTTTCATCCCATCCATAGAAGTTTACTATTTAATTTATTGTTAATGTTTTAGTTGATATAGTTTCGTAATTAGTACCTACGTCAATGAAAACCTGTGGTGAATCAGAAGTGCTCTGGTAGACAGAAACATAAACGGTTGGTGATATGAAGAAATTATCCATGAAATGTTAATTGCATGGAAACTTGCTGTAGCGCGCATTGCTACGTATTTACTACTTTCAGGGAAATTTTATATCCCACATTCCATATTAGGCCCATCTCTTTATACTGATGGTTAATTTTACACTCAGGTTAAACCCAAAAATGAGTTTTATAAACGCTAGTTAAGTCTAGACCAACCATTAAAGTGCTGTAGCACTATCGAGCTAGTTAGCGATCGAGTAACTACAGTTAGCATACTTATGATTGCCAACGAGTAGTCTGAATTGTTTATCAAATCGAATCTGTCGGTAATCTCCACGTTAGCTAACAATTGGATTCAGAAAGACGTTATCATTCAGGGCCTAAGAAATTTCCCTCAGAATTATTACCTATATTCTATGCATTCCATTCTCTCTTTATTTCCCTTTTTTAAGGCCATAATTTCTACCTTATGATTTCACTTACGAGGGGTATTGCATAAATTTAATCTATTTTCTATGGAGAGCCCTCAGTCATTTCCTGAATTTAATAAATTTCGTGTACATTTATGATAAACTATAGAATGTTTACCACTCGCTGCATATCAAGTCATCATGACTTCGGTAATGATCGCGTGAAGCTTCACCCGCGACATTAGGAGGTTTGAAATGCGCTCTCTCCTTTAAAACTGCCGAAGTTCCTCTGATCCCACTTCCTCAGATATCCTCCTACATCTTTATCGTCTCCTCCATTCCATCATCTCCTTATACCTCACTCTCCTCCTCCCCCCCTTACCCCAGTTAGCCCCTACCGCAATTTCCTCATCCAAAACTCATCCAAGTTCTTACATCTGCGACCCATTCCGAGGTCCCCTCATTTATAAAACACGTTTCCGTGCCTCGTGCGGATCGCCGTTGGTCCAAATTCTCCACACGCCCCCACCTCCCCCACGCCCTCATCCTTCCCCTAGTCCACACCCGTTCGAATTCATCTCTCAAATGGTCCGTACTTTTCCCTCTCTCTTTCTCTAGCCATCTCTTTTTCCCACATCCCGTCCGTCGCCGTATCCTTCCTCTCTCTTTCCTCCCACCCCGCGATACCGTGGTAGCTTAAGAGTCTTGAAGACGCCCATATTTTTCTTTCCCTCGCATTCGTAACGCAAGGAGGCGGCATGTGTCGCGGGGCGGTCGTGAATGTTTTAACGGGGTGACATCCTGCGTGCGAGAATTGATGCCCGGCTTTTTATTGCATCCACCACCCTTCCCCGCCTTTATCCATCCTTATTTCCCTCACTCTCTCCTTCTTCCCTGCCCTTCCCGATGAATGAGGGAGGCGGGAGGTGGTCGGCCGATTGGCATAAAATATTCGTGTCGCAGTTTGTTTCGTTTTATTCCTCGTCCCTTACTTATTCTCGGAGACCCCAATTTGGCAAATGGTTTGTGCCAGTTCCGTCGGCGGTTTCTCCGCTCGTTGGAATATACATACGATGCGGATGTTCATCGCGTCTCTTTGGTCGTTCCATCGCCCAAATAAATTTTATGTTGGTGGTAAATGTGATTGACGTTTCTTATTAGTGAACAATGTTTTCTTAAAAAGTTCCGATTGTTTGTTTTTTCATTCAGACAGAATTTAACACAAAGGCCGTAAATAGCGTGAAACTTATATTTTGTTGATCATAGAATTCACAGTTTACGGACCGCGTGACATACCTACAGAGTGCTACACAGAGAACTTGACGGAAAAGCTTTTTGCAGTGTTCTCTACATCCATTTCCTTGATATAATTCTGATTTCTGAAGAAGGCGTTACGTTCTGAATTTGATTGCAATGCTCAAAACTCGAGAACGAATCGACCCCGAAAAACTTAATTTAGCTCAAGGATTAGGCAAGTACATGAAAGGTAGGGTCGTGAAAGGGGCGTTAGATACCCTTTGACTCGATTTCCGTTCGTGGAAAGATTTTGCGTGGCACGATCACGATTGGTGCGTTTGAAAAATTGCACGAATCCGAATTCTTGAACGGTTCGTGACTGCGTCATGTGCCTTCGTAGTCACGAAGGGTCATCATCTGGAACTCACCCGCGGGATGTTTTTGCTCTCGCGCCCCCTCCGTTTGGGACTCGTGTCGAAGCGGAGTGGACCAGAGGAATCGGAGGCACGGTGTCGCATTGCACGTGGATATGCGTTAATCATTCATTCGGCTGGAACTCGACTTTGAAAAAAAATGTCCCCCGTGCAAACTTTCTCTCCGCACGCTCCACGGAGCCCTTCCTTTCCCCTTCGTCATCCCTCACACTCTCCGCGTTCCATTCCCTAACTCCGTTTCCCCTGCAACCACTGCCCCGTCTACTCCCCCCCCTCCCCA
>LYUA01000207.1:1938648-1956899 GCA_002093875.1 Calopteryx splendens | reverse complement strand
CCCGCGTCATCGGGACGCCGTTAAACCATCCAGTCACTGCCCTAAAATGATCACCTTTAGCCCTTGAAAAATCATGGGTACGTTTACCAGTCCATCGCGGGAGGAGATCGGGATTATTCCTAAGGTAAAAATGGGGATAAATGCCCCGCGAGGGTGCCACGAAATTGTTCACCACGCGAGAAAGACATTTGCGGACCCCTCAAGCTATTAAATATTACATTGCATCAGATCTGCCCGCTAATTTTCATGCAATCGTGTTATTAATAACTTTCTCCACACCTGTCCTAAAGAATTTGATGTTCAATAGAAGAACGTTATACTATTTCCTCATCACATGTCAATGGGCACTCATATGTTTTAAAGTGGGTATTTCACCTTTGTTTATAGTCTAAATGCATTTTAGTGGCGTATTATATTCATGGGAGATATTGAAAAGGATATGGAAAGAACATGCGAAGCGCATGCCTACAGAAAGAAAGGTTCGGATTATAAACCTTTAGAACGAAGAAGTCTTGGCAGATCTATGTAGAATGCGATGATGCACCATCCGGCTTCATGAAGCCGGAACAGGCAACTTGCCTAAACCTGGAAAGGCGGAAGAAGAAGAAATCTTTCCTTGTTTGGATCATTATTTAAGTTTTTATTTTGTTTTTACGATTTGAGACGTGCTTAATACAGGCAATTTTCGACCCCTCCTTTTCATCTGTAACTGAACATTCAACTCATTCCGTCATGTTTTCATTTCCTATTTAATCTTCCATGGTATAGCCTGCTTATCACTTGCATTCTTCAATTAGTTCCTTTATCAGGTTTGATTCAAATAACTGACGGGAAGTGGTTGGCCAATATCCAATATAGACCGAAAGAATTAGACATTTACGCTGCAGACTCGAGAATTCGTTTCAATTATTGATTTTTTCATCCCACTCATTCTATTAATGTATGTTGTTCTTCGTTTCAATCCCAACTGTATTGCATGTACACTGCTGCACATTCATTCCTTTTTTCCTGTCCAAATTTTAGTAATTTCTGCTGAAAGCCTGCTGGTCACAATGATATTCTTCGTACCTCATTTCCCCCCATAATAAATTCCGCAAACAGTGGCTTTTCTTTTTTTATCATCTCCATCCTTCCTTTTCCCTCTTTATTTCCATCTCCTCCATCAACCACTGGAATTTTCTTCCTAGGACTCATTACGGACTTTTTTCTGTATCTTCTCCGTACTTTTTTGATTGGGATAGAGCCAACCTCGGTCTTAAATCTCGGATTCACTCGAGGTGCGTCTCCATCTGTTCCATTAGTGTTTTCTTCTCGTGGATCACGAATGAAATTTAATTCCGCTTTCCGTATCAGATACTTACTTATGCGTTAGCATTAAAGTAACTAGCATGAGGCTAGGTCGCTTCATGAACGCAAGCAACCGTAATCATTCTATGTCACGCAGGTTTTTAAGTGTGGATTATTTTTATATTTTGACGAGTGATTTAAAATGAGGAACATCTTAAGTTATCAATCATAGGATTGGTCTGTAGCAGTTCTATCAGTTATTTTGTTATCTTCATTCCTTCATAATTAAAAAACGATTTTATCTTCCTGTCTACGTAACTATTTGCTAAATAAGCCAAAATATATCAATAATTATTGGAGCCCTCAACTTTGGTAGTCGGTAAAAATGTGTATCTTTGTTGAATCTTCTCCATCCTTTCCCCAGTATTGAATTTATCATTCGTAAGCATCCTCTTTTTGTACGCCTGCTTACTCTGCGTTTTCTCAAAAACTTTATATCCGCCTATATTTCCTTTCCGTATCATTCATACATTTTCTCGTTTTTGGACTTCCTGAAAAGCCCATTTCATTTTTTGTGGAACAAACTTCTTTTTTCATCTCTACAAGTTTTCTCCTATAATTCCATTTTATCTCTTCATCCAACGACGCGTGCTATTTCTCTCTCTTTCTCTCTAAGCATCTTCCTCACTCTAATCTGTTGTTGGAAAGTATTTCCTTAGTACGAAAAAAATAGACTTTCCAGAGTTACTTTACTAAAGATGGAAATGGGTTTTTCTTTCATTTAACTACGTAATGTATCAATTTTCCCTTCTCAGGGCACACTTTCCGTGCTTACAATTTAAAAGTCCCCGTTTCCGTAAAATAAAGTATCGCTGTCTACCGTGTACCATGTTGCATTCCAAAATGTCGCTATGTAGACAAATCAAGAATTTTTACTCTCGCTTGAACTTTATGATCAAGACTCATACACATAGTTACAATCAGACACGTAAAATATACGTTTGATTAAAACTATCTATAAAATTTAAAGTACCTATCCATACTTCGATTATAGATTTTTCCTTCATGGTTGACTAATTTACTTTACATTTTACTATAACAACACGGAAATGTTATTTTGGACTCCATTTGTAAAAACACTAGCACCTGGAACTCTCTAGATTTGCACCTGCACCCTTTTTTCATTCAAAGGAAGAGTTCGGCTTCCATGTTGCCTCTTGTTTTTAAGATGTTATTTTTTATCCTGTTATTTTTAACGTGTTTCTTTCAGCATAAACGTCATTTTGTACTTTTGAACGAAAAAATAACGTCGCCTCGTCTTTCTCTCAAGGATGAATTAAGTCTGTCACAGTGGTAAAATATTCTTTCAGGGTTCCGTTAAGCTCACTTCGCATTTATGACTAATGTACTTTACGATTTAATATTACAACACTGAAATGTCAAGCATCACAGAGGCGTGATGCTTGCAGAAAGGATCAACTTGAAATGCTTTCCCTTCTGCCATGGTGACATTACTACCTCTTATTTTATATGCGACTGTCACCAGCCGACGGAAGCGGTCTCGAGAGGCTCCCAGTTAACTGAAGGCTAGCCTTCCTTCCTTCCTTTGGATCGCGATTTTAATCGCCCTTTCCGCTTCGTTAATTTCCACGGAACACATTTTTGTGCGACTCTTAAGAGCTAACGAATCCCGAGTTCTTCGATCCGTGTTGTCGCACTGCGATCTTCGCTTGTCCTCACAAAGCGGGGGTAACCTCCCCCTCGCGACCTCTCCTCTTCACTTCTTTACCCCACGACAAACGCCTCGTTAGGTTCCTTCTACATTTTACGCGCCGCAATTTCCTCTTTTCAGTTAAAAACTCATGCCTCCGACTCGCTTCCATATCTGCGCACCTTTTTGGAGTCCCACTGTTAATATTTTTTCCACTTTGCTCACCGTCGCCACATAACTAACCACAGATTCATTTTTTCTCTGCAGTCGTATTTATTTCCCCATACAGGTTAGTTATGTTCGCTGCGCCATTTTATGGCATTTAATATGGTGCAAAAATCTTTAACGACCAAGTGTTTCTTCCAATCCATTACTCGATTTAAAAAAATATTTTCTGTGGTATAGTGATGAGAAATGTACTTAAATACAGATATTTTTTCTTTAGAAAATATTCAATTCCTTCTTCTTTTCGACGATTTTTCTTTCTTTTCGTGGTATCGAAATCCCCAAGCCTGCTAAATTCACCTCGTCGCAGTTCCAACCATCTCTTTTGGGGTTCCTCTCATCCCTTTCTCCACAACCTCTCCTCATCTTGTCGCTTCCATTCAACAGTGGAAACTGCTAAAAAAAACAGATTAAGAGGAGGGAAATTTTTCGAGCGTTCACGTTGAAACGGAACATAAAACCTCATACCGCGCAACCCCTTCGATTTTCTAGTCCCTTCAACTCTCGTCCGTCTCATCATCCCTCCTTTCTGAGTCCTTCTTCTATCCGCCCAGATTATGAAGGAAAAACAAGGATTAGTATAGTTGTTAAATGCCGTCACATATTTTCACGCACCTTCTGTAACAATAAAAAATGTTCTTAATCCCACCAGATGTTTTTCTGCTAACCCATGCATTCTTGCATGCAAAACTTCTTCTCCATCCTTTCTCACCACCGGAATGCCGACGTAATGCTTTCCTTAGCGAAACCATGCCAAGCGTTTCCAACCCGGAAGAATATTTACTAGTTAAAAATTTGTGATGTTAATTAAATTCACAGATGACTTTTGTATTTGATTTACCCTCTTCTATCAACCGTTAAAATTAGGATTTCACCACTCTTCGAGATCAATCAAACAAAAATTAAATCTTCTCTAAATATTTACAATTTCCTTTCACACGATAAATAACTTTGATTATAATAATTAATGTAGTCAGAAGTCATTTCCATATTTTTCATTATTCCCGCTTTGTTAATGAAAAATCTCATGGAATTTTTTAAAAGCTTTCTATTCAAAATCTACGTTTTTGTCCATGGAAGTACCAATCGTGGTAAGAGTATGTAAAATAGGGAAATCTTGATCTATCAGAAAGGAATATTTATTTCTGCATCTGTCACATTTTTATTTATTTCTCCCGAATCAATAACTCAAGCATTTGAAAGTAGGTGCTCGAAAATACTAAATGAGTACGAATTAAATAATTCTCTGCTAAATGTTTTTATTTCTCTCGAAGTTAATTTAAGAATTACAGAGTCCTCACACTCAAGTAAAAGAAATGTTTTCCTCCGAAGAAACAGAAACGTGGAATTTTCTATAGCCAGTCAAAGACAAGTTTTTTTCCTCAAAAATATTATTTTCATTGGAATAAGATATTCTAATATTTTTTACCCGCTTTATTTCTATCGATTAACGTTGCTTGTGTAAAATATTGTCTAAAATATGCATAGTGGATGTGAGTCGAGGTTTAATTTGATTTAATGGTTGTTGCAGTATCGGTTGTCTGTTTGAAAAGACTTGTGCAATAAGAAACTGTTGTCGCGTTCACTACTTTCTCCTTTTTTTTAAATTCATTGCTTATCTAATGCTTTCACCTCCTACATCGTTCCGCATGCTTCTTTCTACATTTTATCTTCTTCTCTAGTTCTTATGCTAATAACTGATGACTATAAAGTTCTATTTTTTTCCATACTGAATCAAGTAACCATTTCTGGGTCACAATAAAGCCCCTTCTTTACATTCACTTGCCTTATAGGATAATATATCCTCCCTTTCCACTTGAAGAGAATATAATAAAGATACTAAATAGGATAATATATTCAGTTACTTCTACTTGGGCTTCCTTTCAATCAGAGACTGCTTAAGTTAATAAATTATTCTTAATTAAATGAATGCATTATAAATATCATTTACTTCATATTTTTCCTGCCTTTCTCTCACTTTATACCCTCTGCATCTATCCTTCCCTCAATCTAGCGATTTTTTTAATTTAAAAAATTTTTATATTGCACAATTCATGATTAAATTCTACAGTACTAAAGTTAGATATATTAAGGCTTGAGCGTCTCAATGGTGTCAATGCCTACCTTCATATAAAGCCTTCTGTTTGTCCATCCATCTCTCTTCTTTGCCTCCTCCGCTCGGTATCTCTCCCCGGATTCGCTAGAGCGACTCCCAACAAAAGATTGGGAGGAGGAGGAGGTAGGAAAGGTTTACGAGACGGCGCTGTTAATGGTTGGGAGAGAATCGGGGTTCTCCTCATGAAGATCTCGCGTTGGGAGGGAAGTGGGAGGGGGGGGGTGGAGCAGCGGCGGGATAGAGAGGTGGTTGAATGGATTGGTGAGAGATAGATGGTGAGCAAGAGTCGGATAACCGCAGAAAAGACTTGGTGAAGGGAGAAGAGCAAAGGAAAAATTCTTCCGCGTAAGAAGATGAGTGGTAGTAGGATTTCAAAAGGGGCAGGCCACGCATGAGGACGCTCGAAAAGGATTGTAATGCCAGTTGGCTGGGAAGGACTCGAGAGTTCTTTCCCTTTTTTTATGCATCTCGTCTTCAACTTCTCATTTCTTCCAGTTTAAAGTTCTCCCTTACTTATATTTTTCTTCTTTTAGTCCTTTGCCTCCGAAGCGAAAGGCTACCTCCTTCGCTGGAAACGGCTTGAGTAAAGTTGTGCACGTAATAGGATGCCTTTGCCTGTGATGAAAACTGCTTCCTTCTTTTGCTTGTTGGAAATAAGTTTTCTCCGAGCTATTGAATAATCGCAAGGGAGGAATTTTTTTACGGTGATGCAAAAGATTTTTCAGGTCTGATTGGCTTTTGCTGCTTGTGAGGAATTAACTTCGTATTAATTCGCTAGGGATATATCTTAACGGCAAATATGTAGCAAAGAATCATATTGATAACCGTGCAGATGCTTATTTCCACGAATCCGAAATATTTTACCTGGATAATTCATGATTTTCAGTTTTTTTTAATCCTCGATTAAGTTATACCATGTCCACGTTACTTTTAAATTCCATTGCAGGACTTATCCTGTGCTAATTAATATAAATCTTCCTACTTTAATCTAATGGTTCTAACATAGGTCGGAAGCATTTATTCGGCATCACAGAGACCGCGCCATAATATTTCCTTCATTCAAAATCGATTGAAACAATTCGTGAAATATTCCTCTGGAGTGCATTTGGATTACTTTTTTCCAGAAGACACCGACATATTCTTCCGATATATTGCTGCTATGGCTTTATATGAATGAGCACAAGAAAAGGTGTGTTTCTGTAATTTTAATTTTTCGACTTGTTCTGAGTGAATGAATACGTTGAACCGGTATTAACAGGTCCAACGTTAAGGTTTGCGTAAAGCTCCGAATGACTCAGTAAGCACGTCAACTAGTGTAATCCGTGGCAGTGATCCTTAATGAGCTTTAAAAATTAGAGGAGTAAGTCTTTCGCAGCGGTTTCATAAAACGTGCATAAAATGCATCGTTAACGTTCCCGGACTGCAAATGGAAAAAAATAGGATGTTCATTGATGAGGGCTTCAACCGTTGTCTTCTCCTTTTCCTCCACAGGCACCTGGCGCGGAATCCTTTCATCTGCGACTGCAACCTCCGCTGGCTGTCGGAGTACCTGCATCGTAATCCAATTGAGACATCCGGAGCACGCTGCGACGCGCCCAAGCGGATGCAGCGGCGCCGAATCGACGCCATGAGGGATGAGAAGTTTAAATGTAAGGGTAAGCGAGCCCCGTATGAAGTTGCTTCTCTCACTGAAATGCTCTCCTTTCTCCCTGCCTATATATTTTTTCTTTCTCCCTCTTCATCTGGATCGATCCGTTTTCATCTCTCTCTCTCTCTCAATCCCGTTTTATTTATTTATTTTTATATTTCCCCTGAAATTTGTTTTCAACTTTGTCCTCAATTATGTTTCATGAAATTCATAAGATGAGCAACCTCTCGGAAATGCCACACCTTCGGTGGAAGACAGGGATTACACACATAAAGTGTATATACTAGTAGTTCGCTGAAGTCCTTTTCACCGCACTGAAAGTCGTTGAAAACCTTCCAGTCTTCTGCACTCTATTGTTTTTGCCATAAGTAAGTTACCTAGCTAGGCATACGTGTGTGGAGCCAGTATTTGCCTGATTTTGTTTTCAATTTGCGCCTCTCAAATTGTCACTGTTCGAGAAATCCATCACACCTCCCAAAGAAGGCGCACGTCACGCCTAGGTGTATGCTCGCTTCATTGATCAGCCGGGAGACTATGCAACCCACAAAACATTTTTTTCTCAATCTATTCAACTCTTGTTTGGGTGGCAAAGACGTGCTCTATAGTAGAGTTTCCCATATTGGCGACCCCCAAATTATAGTTGACAATCACTATGTATTTCCAATAGGAAAAATATATAAATTTACGTCATTTATAGGCTTTTATTAATATTTTTTGTGTTTACATAAAAACTAGTCAAACATCACAGTAATCACCCGGAGGTTTGTTTGGTAGAGTGGTAAAAATCATTTAAAAAATCATTAAAAAAATTAAAAACTGGTAGAGTGTAAAAACCATAAAGCAATAATGACAATGCATTTAACATGAAATGAAAAAAAATTAATGTGAAAGCTGGGTAGTTGGTAGAATTTCCTTGAAATCTGTTCATTTTTTTGCAATTGCCAATCATAAATATGGTTCTACCTCGAGTCTGGAACGATGTGTATATATTAGTCTTGATAATACTAGAGAAATTAGCTTCGCATAGATATGTTGAACCAAAAGGAAGTAGTGGCGGTAGACATTTCTTTGAAATATCTGGATACTCGCTTTTGATGGAAATAAAAAACTTTTCTATCTCCGTCTTTTTAAATCTTGTGTGTAGATTTTCGTCGAAAAGTAACTCAATCAATTTTTCTCTTTCTTTAATAGCAATATTATCAAATCCTAAATAATCAAAATAAAAAAGCTTACAGATTCAACATCGAGTTCTCTGGAAATTTTAAAAATTTTAGATTAATATTTTCTATCAGATTTGTCGGGAGAATTGAAATTGCAGTTTCTATTTCATGCAAATCAATATTTTTGTTCAAAATAAAATCAGATATACATGAAAACGCGTAATCTCAGTTTTCCATTAAGTCATTTTCTTTTTAAAAGATTCCTCTTTTTCACTGAGACAGAAAATGTTTGTGCATCGACCCTGCAAACTTGTATATAGCCATCCCATTTCAGTACACAGCATCGTAAACAGCAATTAAAAGAAAACTATGTATTTCTCACTCCCTCGCGACTCCTCCAACCTCTCGCGTGACCCCAAATGGGGTCGGGATCCATGGTTTGGGCACCCCCGTTCTAAAGTAATGATTCTTTCAGTTTAAATCTTATCATCAACTGAAAACACGAAATCCATTCAATAAGACGGATTCGACCCTTCGACTTTAGCGTCAGTCAGCGCGAAAAACATCAATGCTAAATGAACGAACTCTCCATTTATCGATTTCTTTCTCTGCTGTTGTAAATGGCGATTAGGATTCAGACTTTTACGTTAAAATTCAAATATGACTGTGTAAAAGTTTAGCTAGTTTTTAACATGTTCAAGCAAAGGAATGTGACATGCTGGAAGAAGGTACAAAGCACACGAATACACTTCCGAAATGAGGGATTTATAAAGCATTATCTAGGAAGATTCATGTCTTGCATAATAGTGGTGTATTTCCTGTGTTGGAGGGGGGATGAAGAGGCAATCTCATACAGAAATCTTGTATATATATTGATATATATAGTTGACATTTCCTAGTGTTCTGCTTTTTATCTCTTTCCTTAGCGGATTTTCCTCCTGACAGAGATGTGCCTGAATTCTGAAACCACACCACTTTTTACATTTCCTTTCAAATCTGTCTAAATCTATTAAACATAGAACTATACTCTGATTCTACCCAAATAATGTACATTTTTGGCCTGTGTATAATTTCTATTTTGTTTTTACTCCTAACCTATTCCCATCTCCTCCAATTTGGGAGGGCTTAATATGGTGAAAGCTAACTCACGGCGGCATTGTGCTAATTGGTGCTTTTGTTTTCCTATTATAGTTATCAATGGTTATGGATTGCACTCCTAAATATTTCTCTGTACTAATTCTATGCTAAGGTTTGATTTCTTTTCATGCTTGCTCTTTGTTCTAATTATTTTACCAGTTTTTATGTTTACATAGTTTTCAGATGATTTATATTCTATGAAGCACTTTTTCAGAGTGTCTTCATTTTAAACTCTTTGATTTTCATTGTAAAATGCCATGCAGAACTTTAGTTATATTTTTAATCAAGAATTAACTTTTTGTAAATTTTGAACTGCTATAAAATATATGCATAATTTTTCAGCTAATGGCATGCTGATTTTGTGTTTCTCAGCTCATATTGGCAAATAATCAATTTTTATTACATATGTTAATTTTGAGTTGGAGTCTGTACCCACTTGCAATTAATTTTTGAGTTATCACTCATTTATAAAGCATGAGAATTTTTTTCAACTTGTCGAAATCATATGTCAGTACACCTTCCCCTCTACAAATCCTCCCGTTGTGCCTAAATTCCAGGTGTTGCTGAGGAACTTCGAACTCGTTTGGCTGGAGAATGCATGGTTGACGTCCCTTGTCCAAATGGTTGCACTTGTGACGGCACATCAATTGATTGCTCTAACCGAGGATTGACTGAAATACCCAAAGACCTACCTATGTACACAACTGAGTTGTAAGTTATTCAGTTTTTCTCCTCAGCACCCAAAACTGCACGATATCATTGATGAATGCTGTGGTGTGTGAAAGAAATGTAACTCATTGCAGAAATGAGAAAAGAAAATAAGCTCCTAATCTCTATGTCATCAATCTATTTTTCAGGTTACTCAATGACAATGAACTGGGACGTATTCGAGCTGATGGCTTGTTTGCTCGTCTTCCAAATTTGCAAAGACTGGACTTAAGTCGCAATAGAGTCACTGGAATTGAACAAGCAGCTTTTCAGGGGGCCTCACGACTCACTGAATTGTAAGAACTAATTTTAAAAAAAGTGATATAAGTAATCTATTGTTGTTTCTTCTGGAAAAATAAGAAATAATGGTTTCGTTGAGCATTGCATCATTCATTCACTTCTTGATATTTATTTGCAGAATATTGGCTGAGAATCTGATCCGCGAGATTCACAATAAAATGTTTTTGGGACTTGCAAATTTGAAGTCATTGTAAGTATGCTTATTAAGTAGAATATATTTTTTTCCATTAATTACCAATGAGGTGTAAATGTAAAGTCATGATAAATATCTCCTTTTTTGATAAGGCCCTTGGCTTATGACGATTATTGCTGTCTACTTTAAAGTTTTGCATTAATATGCTCAGCAGGGGTGTGACATGATAATTGTGCTCCTGTAAAGGCTTATCATTTCGATTTGTACTTTGAAAATCTCCAGTTCTGGTGCCAAGTTCTACAAGCCTTGATGTTGATTTGCCAAATAAACAATAGATATCTCCTGACTGAGGCATATCATTTAAAGATAAGGTATCAGAAAATTGGAGAATTAAAACTTATTTATGTTAAGGATTTAATATGATGCTGATAACATATTTTTCTCTCAGATATGGAAAATATTTAATTCTGTAAGACATTGAAGAAGAATTTTGCCAATGACTTTTTGCTTTGTGTAGCTCAAAGTTGGGTTTCTCCCAATTTTGAAAATGTTTCAAACATTTAATTATTAGTCGCAAGTGGGTGATGATTCTAATTTATTCTAAAATGGTTATTCTAATTATTTACAGGTCTTTGTATGATAATCAAATCACTTGTGTAATGCCTGGATCATTTGACCCATTGACATCACTGAAATCACTGTAAGTGTTATTCAGATGCAGAAAAGGTTGAAATTTATACTTACAAATAATTGAAAAATATTCTCTCAATGCTGTGATACTATGGACAAATAATATTTTTGTTCCTCCCAGGAACCTGGCCTCCAACCCCTTCAACTGCAATTGCCATCTATCTTGGCTTGCCGACTGGCTCCGCAAGCGAGACTTGCAGCTTTACTCTGGATCTTCTTCATCCTTGACTGCAGTTTCACTGACCCCACTGGTTCCACCAGCTCGCTGTCACAGTCCAACACGAGTGAAAGATGTTCCCATTCATGAGTTGCCTTCGCATGAATTTAAATGCTCAAGTAAGGAATAAAAGGAATATGAACTGAACATTGCAATAATCTATATCAACATTATAGCTTAAATATGAATCAAATTATTTTCTCTCAAAGCAAAAGTTTAATTTTAAGTCTATAAAGTAATTTTTATCAATTTATTTATAGCACATAATTTTTTTACTTCTGGGTTTTGAGACTTTGTTTTGGATTGTGGCATTGAATTATTTACTTTATTATATGTTTTATTTGCACCTTTAAATATTTTTTCTGCATCTAAACCTATCAAACAGCAGAAACTAAGGGAAATCATATAATATTTATTGGTGACAGAATGAACATTTTTTTCTGAAGCTTCTTCATTGCATAAATAAATTACAGATATCTCATTATTTATCAGATGTGTATTTATTTTTAAATTTCCTGAAAATTCTCCTTTCCTCAGATGAAAATGATCATGGCTGCTTAGGTGATGACTACTGTCCACCAAAATGCTCATGCACTGGGACTGTAGTTCGATGCAGTAGATCAAGGCTAAAAGAGATACCAAAAGGAATTCCTGAAGATACAACTGAACTGTAAGGCAATTTTTTGGAATACTTATTATGGACTTTATGTTAAAAATAGCCAATGAATATGGGAAGTTTATTTTAAAAAACTATTTATTCATTATTCAAGGACCTGATTTCACTGCTTACAGATGTTCAGTGATGTCATAATTTTTGTTCAAGGAAGCAAAACTTGAAAAACCCTATTTATAAAAGTTTTTCTTCATTTATGCTAAGTCTTGTCTTAAGACTGGCACATTTTCATTGCATAAAAAAACAGAGTGTGAATATTTTTGTTGAGCTTTTGAGCTCATACAATTCACTGAAGTACCATAAGATTAATATACTTTGTTTTCCAAAGTTCTCATTATGCTTAGGTTGCTATTGGCCCAATAATAATCTATATTCTTTTTTCAGGTATCTTGATGTAAATGAAATACTGCAAATACAGTCAGAACGAATAAGTCACCTAACTTCTCTCACCAGATTGTAAGTATAACTTAGTATACCTTTTGTTTATATTATTTTCTTGAGAATGCCATTTTTAATACCACTTGTTTTTTTGCAGGGATTTAAGCAACAATCAAATATCAATGCTTTCTAACTTCACCTTTGCTAATTTAACCAGATTATCAACTTTGTAAGTATTTTTACTTAGGCATCAAGTTATGGTGTACCTGTTTTCATTTATCACCTACATTAATGGTTATAATTTGGATAATTTTTCAGGATTATTAGCTATAACAAACTTCAGTGCATTCAACGAGATGCTTTAGCAGGTCTCAAGTCTCTGAGAATAATGTATGTATCACACATGGCTTAGTGTTAAAATTTGTAGCTGAAGACTGAAGAAATGCATAGTGTTAACAAACAAATCAATTTTCATTTCAGATCACTCCATGGCAATGATATTTCCATGATACCAAATGGAACATTTAATGATCTTCAATCAATAACACATTTGTAAGTGGTACAGAAAATGGAAATAAAAAAATGTACCAATTTATTTCCATATAACTATTATCTTCGCTGCATAATCAGTATTTTTGTGCTCAGTCTATGTATTGTCTATTTGATCTTTCAGGGCAATGGGCTCCAATCCATTTTTCTGTGACTGTCATTTACGCTGGCTGGCCAACTGGGTTAAAAGGGATTATGTGGAACCTGGAATTGCAAGATGCCTTGAACCTCACTCAATGAGGGACAAACTTCTATTAACAACACCTCCTTCTGCCTTTGTATGCAAAGGTAAGAAATTGTTTTACACATTCTGTGTGCATGGTTTTTACACAAATAAAGTCATGCTCTCTCACTACATATAAATAGCAGTAAGATGTATGAGCTATCAGTCATCAGAAGAACAAAAAGTGTGTAATCCAGGAATCTGTAAGATAAGATAGATAGTTAAGTGATATTTAGGTCAATAACATGACCATCATTGGAGAGAAATAATCTACCAAGGACTTGACATGGAAATAGGCCAGTGAGGAAATGCCCACTCTCAAGTCTTCACTGCCCATAGGGCCTCAAGTTAAAATGTGCCTCCATTATAGTCCTTTTTGGGTATTTTTTTCCAAATTATGGTTACTGTTTTGACTGATAAATTAATACAAGATATTGATTTTTCCATAATAGTTAACCTTAAACTCAGTGTTAAGCTGAAGGAAAAGAATATTTGATTTTCTCCATAGCTCTTCAGTTTCTGGATTCCATGCCTTTGTTCATGTATGTCTACTATTCTTGTATATCGTTATAGCCTGCTATTGAATGCATTGCAATGCTAGAAAATAATGTTTGGAGTCAAACTTTCTGAAAACTCTAAAGTGAGTTCAGGATTTTTTTCTGAATCTCTACTTGGAAATATGTTTTATAATTTTCTCTGTATTTTGAATTTTCATGTTGCTTATGCAGGAAATGTGGGAAATATTTGCTTCATTCATAAATTTTAAATGCATAAATATATACGCATGGAAGCTTAAATATAAATAATTCATGCCACAAGATAGTTAAAAATCATCACTAATTGTTCTTTGATGCTCATGTCATGATAAAATGTATTTTTCTACAGGAAAAGTAGGAATTGAAGTTTTGGCCAAGTGTGATGCGTGCTTTACTTTCCCCTGCTCTAATGGTGCCACATGCCACCCTCTGCCAAATCGTCAATATGAATGTGAATGTTCTCCTGGATATCATGGTCGTCACTGCCAGCATCTCATTGATGCTTGTTATGGCAACCCTTGCCGAAATTCAGGGACTTGCAAAGTGCTAGAGGAGGGTAGATTCAGGTAAGGTCCTGCATCTCAAATTCTAAGGATCTACTGTGTAATGTAAATCTGTATCATGTTTTTAAGGTATACAGTAAACATTGCTATGAATTTCATATTTTTATTTACAAATTTTCTATTCACTGTAAAAGAAATATTTTCACTCACTTTTTGAAATGACATTGCTCTCCCAGATAGTTCTAATTGTGTGTTCATGTGTGCCAGTTTATTTCAATTTTAAGCTTGGACACATTCACTTTTAAAGAATTAAGTTAAAACATGATTCAACTCACAAATCCTGTTATTATGATATAGGTACCCTAATGATGCTCTGGTATTTTGCTCAATAAAAAAAACTAATACTGATTTTTGTAAAATACATTGTGTGGTTACCTTAAAATTGTGTGCTGTGGCACTGAACCACTTAACACTTTTTACTATTTCTTCATGTACTCATTCCACAGACTTCTGCATCCCGTGAGAAGTAACCTAAAACCCTCTTGCCTTCACNTTTTTACATTGAAACATTCAAGCTGGAAATATTTTTTTAGTCAATTTTAAAATTTAAGCTGAATTCAAATTTTGGCAAATGAGTTTGAGCTGAGCTTTGTTCAACTTGAAACTGAGTTCACTCATGTCTCTGAGTTCTCTGTCAGTTATTTTTTTGTGGATATTTTGGAGTGCAGGCCTTAGTGGCAATGGGGCAATGTCCTTGGCTGCTAATCTGGAGGTTGTGGGTTCAAATCCCACCTAAATGGGTTTTCTCCATCACCTGGGGCATAAATGTGTCTGTTTGTCATTGTTATATTGTGACACCACTATTGGCTTAGTGCTGTTTGTGGTCATAAAATTAATATTTTTTTAAAATTTTATATTTCAGCTGCCATTGCCCTAATGGTTTCACAGGAGATCGTTGTGAAACAAATGTTGATGATTGTGAAGGAAATAAATGTGAAAACAATGCTACTTGTCTTGATCTGGTACAAGCCTATCAGTGCATTTGCCCTGCAGGATACATGGGTAAGAAGTATTATTAATATAAATATTGGTATTTTTTAATGTTCATTAAGAATAATGCACAAGGAATAGCTCTAGCTACAGTTATTTAGCTGTAATTGCACTAACTACTGTGGGAAATATAATTTAATCTCATGACAAATGATTGAAATTGTCCTTATAAATAGATTAGCATTGTCAATCCTGGTAAACTCATTATTTTTATAGCAACAAGGTTGTTGGCTTAAATATGACTGTGTTTCAGCACAAAAAAATGAAAGTTTGAACTAGTAGAGAATTATGAAAACTGTTGTGTTATATCTTATTCTTAATGTGTCTATAAATTTTTTAGGTGAATATTGTGAGAAAAAGATTCCTTTCTGCACTAAGGAATATGATCCATGTAAAAATGGTGCCAAATGTGTGGACAACACTAGCTTTTATACATGTGAATGTACTCCTGGATACACTGGACAAAACTGTTCTGTCAATGTTGATGACTGCCAGGCACACCTTTGTCAGGTAAGATCTTAACTATGAATTTGATGTATCATTCTGTAGATGCTTCAACACATTTACTGTTGCACCCATTCCTAAATTCCTCTTTGAATAGTTTATCTCTTTAAGTATCTTGTTTACAAAATAGTTCGTAGGTTTTAATGTATTAATGAGTTTGAATGTCATCTTCTGCTTTAACAGAGTTATATTGCAGAATGATTTATGAAATATGGTATGTAGTTGATGGTGATAGATTACCTAAAATACGAACCAATTAAAGTGATATGTCCTTTTCTCAATCACTGATCATTTTACCATGCTGAAACATTTCTCTTGGCTCATTTTCCTTTTTCATATTTACACATACATTCTGGGAATCAAATGCGTATCACAATATTTAGTTTAATATAAGGGTCATGCCAATTTCTCCCTACAGAATGGTGCCACCTGTATTGATGGTATAAATTCATATACTTGTAAATGTGCTGGAGATTTTGTGGGAAAATTTTGTGAAGTTACGCCAATGGTTTCAATGCTGTACCCACAAACATCACCATGCCAACACCATGACTGTGAACATGGCATTTGCTTCCAACCTCAAGGATCAATGGACTATGTTTGTAAATGTGCCCCAGGGTATTCTGGTAAGTTTAGATTAGATACTCTTTCATCTTAAGTTATTGTTATATTAAAATGCCATAATAAAGAGTAATAACTTTTGCTGCTATCACTATACAATTTTTATTTTATTGTGACTGTGTAGGCAAGCGGTGTGAATACCTCACAAGTCTTCGCTTTTTGCACAACAATTCCTGGGCTGAATTAGAACCACTTAGTACCAGACCAGAAGCCAACTTAACCTTGACATTTGCAACTAGGCAGCCAGATGGTGTTCTTTTATATGATGGCTCAGAAGATCAGCATATTGCTGTGGAACTTTTCCATGGCCGCATTCGTGTTAGCTATGATGTTGGAAATTATCCTGTCTCCACTATTTTCAGGTAAATGTTTGACTGTCACTTTTAGTTTCATTAGGAAACTTTTTTAGTGTGTATAATAACTTGATCATCACATGACTATTAAAGTACATACCTACCTCCTCCAGAAAAATACATGGATTTCATAGAAGGTTAATTTCATTGTAGTTATAAATAAAATGTTGAATTAGCAATAGGACCACAAGATTGATTAATAGAGATGCATATGATTAAATTTTTCTGTGAATTCCATTCTCAGACTAGTGCCTAATGCAAGTTTTTATTTCATAATATCAAATGTTTCATTCATTATTTAAACAGCTATGAAACAGTTAGTGATGGAAGATGGCACACTGCTGAGCTTCTATCAATTAAAAAGAACTTTACCATGAGGGTTGATGGAGGCCCTGCTCGAAGTATAATTAATGAAGGTGAAAGAGAATACTTACGCCTTTCAACACCTCTCTACATTGGAGGCATACCAGTTGATCCAGCAGGCAAATTAGCTCTTTCAAATTGGCACCTGAGGAATCTCACAAGCTTCAATGGTAAGGCATCATGTAAATAATAAACCTATCCAATACATTCATTCAACATTTTTAATCACATATAATTTACCACTTCACAATCTGTGTATATGAAACCTAAGTAACTACATGGCAAATTAAATCTAATTGGTTCCTAATGGGCATATATGTTTGCAGCATAATGCAAAACAAGATGAAAAGCTGCTTCAGCCAGTATCAAATTGATTGATGCCATGATTTTTGGGAAAACTACTCATTGTCAGTTTAAATGTTTGTTTCTGTAGTAAAGTCATGGAATATGTAATGTAAAGAATATACTCCTTTCAATTTTTGCACAACAATTCCTGAACTGAATTAGAACTACTTTGCACCAGAACAGAAGCCAACTTAACATTTGCAACTAGGCAGCCAAAAAAATCCTAAAATATGTGTCCTTTACTGAACAAAGAGGATTTCAAAGGAGGTTTTATTCAGAGTAGAGTACTAATATTCATGGCAAATTGCTGTAGTGTCTCTTCTTATAAAAAGCAATGGTTTTTTTATGGGTTGTATTGCTTAAACACACATCCAATCAAACTTGCAGGCTGCCTTCGCCAATTGTGGGTCAACCACAAGCTTGTGGACTTCCAAAATGCAGCCAGGCAGGAGAAGGTCACCCCTGGCTGCTCCTCCCCCAGCCACCAGCATCACACATCAGCCTACTCGAGCCCCTCCCAGTCCTTGCACCACTACCACCAACCCCACGAGTTGGTGATTGGGGAGGAGAGCGACCCATGGGCCGAGGAGGAGGAGGAAGAGATGCGGAGGAAGGGCAGCGACCAAGACCCACTGCCACGGACAGTGGACATGGAGGAGCAGCGATATCCTGGGATGGCGTCGTCCCACGGCAGCAGCAGCACCAGTAGCAGAGGCAGTGGAGGAGGAGGAGGTGGGTTGGGGGATGGGGGGGAGAGGAAGGGAGCAGCGAGGGTTCGGGAGGGCGGTAGTGGGGGGGGAGGGGTGGTGGTGAGCAGGAGG
>LYUA01000207.1:1839244-1856380 GCA_002093875.1 Calopteryx splendens | reverse complement strand
TCGAGTCCCGGTTCAGGGGAATGATTTTTACACTGTGAATTTTTCGCATATGAATACAATCCATGTTTTTTCTATTAATATTTTGATCGATAAGCTTAAGCGACAAATAAGTACCTTACCTATTACTTTAATTATTCATTTTTTCTCTCCAGTTCAAACACTCCAAATTCCCTTCAACCATTGTCATTATTGGTGAAATGGGAAAAATCGCAAGATTAACAAACGAGAACACAATAACCGTATTCTTGGTTCTGTTCTTGATTGATCACCTTCCAAGAGATTTCATCCGAGATTATGACATCTTGTCTGTTGGAACTCGTTTTATAGAATGGATTTGGTACAATTGGAAAATACCCTAAGAATCGACAACAAACTTTTGGAGAAGAAGACAAACGACTACTTAGGAGATGGCCCTCTTAGGTTTAGGAATGAAAGAAATACACGTGACACCACAGCATTAATGAAAACATAAATAGAAAGCAATATGGAACTTCATACTCCATTGGCTTTCGATTATATATGATGTAACGAGAATTCTTTATACGATAAGGAAAAGGACGTCTTTTTTTCGTGTTTTCTGTTATCTTAATTTCATAATGCTACGCCGAGGGAATGGAAAATAAGCTGGGAAAGATCTCGAGTAGGAATGTTAAAATGATTTAGAGCTGATTAAATCAGTTAATAATCCGATCGACCAAGAATTATTTAACTAATTAGTTAAAGGATTGGAGTCATTTTTGATTGCATAGGTATACTGAATTAATTTGATAGGTTTTTGATGAAGATAAATAAAAATAAACCAAAGATTATGAGATTTTTAAGTAGAATTAGGACTAAGTTAAATAGAGTCACAGACGGAGGAACTGCTTAAGTAAGTTTAAAAATTTTTTAATAAGTAATTAAAAAATATAAGTTAAAAAAATCGGAAATGGGCAATGGAGAGAAGGGATCATACTTGAAGAATAAGTAAAAGGGTAAAGGTATAAGGTAAAAATTGACGAAAAGTTTGAAATAATGGATGTCTTTGTGTGGATTGGAAACATTACCTTTTCGGAAAGAGGATTATACCTAAGGGAATTTTGAGAAATGGATGGAACATTTTGGTTATCCACTTCAGAAAGACGAGGTAGTCGGCCACCCAGAAAAGTGCTCGAAATGGTAGGGGAGGAGAGCAGGTCGTGGGAAACTTGAAGGCAGAAGATGTCCCGGGAGGGAGGAAAAGAACAAAAATCTTGAGCTACATGGAGCGCGTTAGAAAGTATGAGGCGAAGGTGTCAACTGTTAAATGTCTACCGGTTAGGGTAGGTTTTTGATGGAAACCATTTCTAAACGGCAAACACGAGAATGAATTCCCAACAGCCTACACTACAATAACCCATTCCTCAATGCCGCATACTTTCTGCCCACCTTCATTCCGCCCAAAATACCAAATATTTTCTTCCTCCCTTTGCTTCGATTATCCAATATTCTCCATCTATCACAGTCTTCAAAAATCCACTGTCACTAAATACAATCGACATCCACTTTTCCTCTCACCTTTTGATTTCTGCCAATAAACTTCCCTCTTCCCCTTCCTTGCCCAGAACCTCTTCTTTCAACGATTCTAACTCGGAATAGTCGCGACATTGTCGTCGAGCGTAGTGTCGTCTCGTGAAGGCGGTACCGATCTCACCGGCAGCGACACCCCTTACCCTACTCTGGCCATTTCCCAGCAGGCTGGATTTAGTGTCGCGGTTGCATGAAGTTTGGCGCGTGCCAGCCGTATCGGGAGCGAAAACCGGGCCACTTATTAACGAATTTGCGCTCCATAAACGAGTCAAATGAGGAAGTTATGGGATATACTAGGTATAACCTACCCAATAGTCTGCCGGAAATATGAATTTATGATTTGCTGTTATTATTTTCCCAAATAATAATTCCGCATCAGACAACCGTAATATGTGAAAAGGATGGAGTTGAAAGAAAAGAGACAAAAATTACTTGCAAAATTTGATCGTCTGAATCAAATTCTACCGAATGAGTTGTCAAAATAATGTTTGACACATAAGTTTTTGATTGACCCCTCCGGAGAATTTCATCGGAAGCCAAAATTCCGCAAATGTGACCTCGAGTATATTTAGGTTTTTAGGGTGCGTCGACGTTTGAGGCTGTTTTGCTTTGTGACTTTCGACCTGGAGAAATTGATCTTGATTTTAACCTAACACCCATGATAGTATTGCCGTATTAATTTCATTGTGCACCAAAATAATTGAAATTTCAATATCTATTGGTATTAAAATACTTTCGTTTGTGTTTCACACACAGTTTTTACTTCCGAAAACACACAAATGTTTGGCCAAGAATTGTAACTCCAGAGCATCAGATCCCATTATGTTCCAATTAGGTAATGATTTCCCGATGCCAGCTTACCTCTCCTAAAATAGCAAGAAAACCTAAATATTACTTTTATGCACTTCATGGAGTTTGGGCTTATCCTTCAGCCATCGTTGCATTTACTCTACATAGCAGATAGTTAGGAAATTTGAACTTCAAATTGGATGATATTCTTCATTTTTTTGGGAAGACGTGTTTGGAATTACATTCCCACTTAAACAACTGTTTCAGAACTACAAGCAGCAAAAACGTAACGGCGCAATCTCAAATTTCAAAATGAAATATACTACTATTAAGAACTAGTTTTCCAAGTGTTTTCTTGGTATGCAACTAAACTTTCCACCATTTTTACACAAACCAATACATTAGCTTCTATTCATTTGCCTGTGAATACAAAAATAATATCATTTCCAGTGCTCGTTAAAATAATTCCGTTGGTTTCACGAAGGCACTCAACTTAGGGGAACAGACACGATTTAAAATTCATTTGCTTTGAAGGAAACTAAAACAGAATAAAAATCTTTTGCTAGTCCTTTCGAACCTTTTACTGGTACATCTACTGGCTTTAATTAATTCGTAAAATATTACTGATTTTTACCTAATTTAATTACAATGATCATATGCTGAAAGGCGCAAAATTGGCATGTAATTCAACAAATGTGTATATGCACGTTGGCTCACATTTTATTGATTGCACACACATAAATATGCAAAAAAACGCAAGGAAATATGCAAAAAATGACTAGCATAATCCCAAGAGCTTGACATAAACCCTCTTGATTTGACGCATGGGAAAAGAAATTTATCCAAATTAACCTTTTCTGGACTTCAGCAGAGAAAAGTCTCGAATATCCTGAAACCAAAATTCACTACCCACGAAAATATGAATTTCAACGAGAATAAACTAAAATTAAAGATCTCAGCAAAACCGTTCGTGAAAAGGAGCCACGAAAACTGCGAAAGAATAATTCTTAATCCGGGGAAGGAGTTTCGCCAGTCCAAAGAATTTGAGAGAAAATTGAGAGTGAAGTTTGGGTAAGATCAGATACGGAGATACAATTTCGGGGGTGAATATTATTGATGAAGAAATTTATAATGAGGTTCCAGGGAGTTTCACTGAATACCTACATGGAATATTCCTGAAAAGAAGTTGATCGAAGGCGAGTTCTCTAGAGAGTGAGGAAGTCAGAGAGCATAGGAGCCACGACGAGGGACTAAGTTTCCGTGATTTCTGGTACCCCGAAATGTAGAGGACGAGTCGACTCGGAATGTATGAATGAGGAAAATCAGAAAGAAGCTTATGCTATCAATGGTGTCGGAAGACCACAAGACAGACATCTCGCTCACACTAACAATGAGTACCAATCAACAATATGCAGACAAACTAAATTGTTTAAACGAAAAACCCATTATCGAGGATGAAGCTTTATTTGATAATATGTAGATTATTCACAATCTGTTTTTTTTAAGATAAAGTCAAACTCGCAAGCTCGAAAAGGTACTGAAATCTAACTTAGATATTTAGGAAAAAGTTATTTTTATGCCTTAATATTCCTCAGTGAGTTTTCATAAACTGAGCTTTGGTTAGCACCAAATTCATTTATCAATGGGAGTCGTTCACTTGCAGGCCTATGATTCTTTCTCAACCTCTTTTTTCTCCTCGAAGACGTGACTGAAGCCAAAAAGGTGTAGGTCACGATAGACTAGAGGCACACAGCTCTCGTGACACAAGTGCTCGAGGTCTACCATTAAGATTGCCTTGATGCTGATTCCATTAGTACTGGATGACCGCTGCGAGGCAGTTAAAGCGCCTACGTGTGGACGGAAGTGCCTTAATTCGCTGCATATGTGTCTCGTCAATACCTAGCTTCAGCCTATAGCCCATCCGCCATATGGTCACGTGAAGGTGAAGCCGGTGAAGGTAATAGGGATATCCGTAATAAGTCTTCATAGTACTATTTCTAAGATATTTTTACAATTCAGCCAGAAGAAAAATAAGAGCTCCAGTGCTCAAGATAGAGCGGTAGAAGAATATTACTTCCTAACTACTTCCTACAAGTGACAGGACGTGGCCGAAATGGTGAGCGCTTAGCAGAAATTTTCCACCTTTGGGACTCCCTTCAATGAATTTCGGGAGGGAAAAATTATATGAACTAGACACATTTCTAGGACTGGAAAATATTTGAATGATGGCACGGGACGAGAAAATCCAAGCGTGTATTAAAACAAGTCGAAGCGAAAATTGCTTGTGAGTAAAGTTTCCTATTCGACGGAAATGATGATGTTTGAGAACGATGACGTGAAACTGAAGATTTCTGAGAGACTGAGAATCTGCTGAATTGCGACCTTTCAAACTTGGGTTCGATTTACGAGTGGCCTCACTAGGATTTGAGAAATTAGCTGAGAGAGGACGTCAGGAAAAATTAAGACGCTCTGGGATTATTTCTCAATTTTTTGGCTAATTTCAAATTAAATTTGGCTAATTTAAAATGGTTTAAATTGTATGAATCCACCAATTGAGCCAGCTTGAGAAATTTCCTGAAGAATTGGCGATACCCAAACACACCGTGAGACCCCAACCCTCAAGTTTTTGATACGGATGGAAACGGGGATGAACTGGAAGTGAATTTACTGGAAGTATTTAAAGCAGTGTTTCCCAAACTTGGGTGATCCACGACCCACCAATTTACGACCCTGAGTTTCCCAACGATCCACCTAACTTTTCCCCCTTTTGCTTCGGAGAGAAATGCTTTGAAATAAAAATTTAATGAATTGTTCCACCGTTTCTCAATCTTCATCATTCATTTCGATGAACCATATTTATTACATAGAACTCTGCTAGCACGAATTTCTCTTCAATAGTAATAGGATTCTGAGAACAACACAAGGGCTTTCCGTTAACGCGATTTTTATAATTACATACAAAAACAAAATTAACAACCTCTTCCAATTCCTATTAGCTATCTAGGGCTTACTGTATTTATTTAACCAACATAGTTATGACTCATCCAAGTCAATGTATGACATTTACAAGCTAAAAATGCACAATAATTATAATTTGAATGATCGACCTATTTCACATAGCGATCTACTGAAATTTTATACTGCGAACCACACTTCGGGAAACAATGACCTTCGATTGGCTTTACTACTGCTTCATTTGAGAACAACCGCTGTAAATATCTCTCCGAGAGGAACACTTAAGGAAACTTATAAAGGATGTGAAAAATTATGGACAAAATTGGCGCAAAATATCAAGGAATTAGCGAAGAATACTGATAAGAGGTAAGTACCTTTTAGATACTTGTACTCTAGATTACAGTAAGAGATTTTACCAATTCTCGGATTTAAAACGAAGGGTGATGATGATAGCTACTTAGTAGCCTTTCATTTTATGATACACTTGGATATATGCGTAGTATATTATTTCCTCATATTTGCTTGGATGTAGATATTCTAAGGGGACGGTTTCGTAGAAGTCTTGATCAGGACCGCGTTGAGAAATTTGCGCGTGGCTGTTTCCTGAGGATGCTAGTGAATGTTTTACAACACCTGGTGTGAAACCATACCAACGGTCGAAGATGGATACTTACTAGGAGGATATCTTATCAGAAGAAACTTACTGAATCTTATTTTAATCCATCTAAAAAAATCTTACTTATTTCAATAGAACTCCTTAACTCTAAAAACCCAATGCTATGGGTGCAGGGCTATCGGAGAGCAACTTGAAAGTTTTCATTAAATCCGAAACCTGCGTTGCCAGGTCTTTTCTTCGAAGGCCATTTTTTTCTTCGAAATTCACGAGTAGGCCAGATTTTCAGTAGGTGGTTCCACCATTAAGAGGAACTCGGCCATAAATTTGCGACACCAACTGCGTTCCATCCACGTAGGAGAAATGCGAACGTGGGTGCCCCGTGGGCTCCGTTTGATGATCGCCCTTCAGCGGCTCGATCCTTATCACTAATGCGGTTCGAGTCTTCGTTAAACGGATCACGTATCCTTATTCCCTTTCACTGCGGACGATGGCGACGGACGAGGCATTCTCACCTCGCAATGCCCCCGGCCCCATTCAAGGGGCCCCAATGATTTCTCTAGAGGAATACGTTTTGATTCACCAGAACGAGACTCCTTTCCCCCCTTGCGTTTATTTCGCGCGAGCTGGTTCGGAAAACGACAGCTATATTATCCAACTTCGTGAAATGGATAAGATAGGAAGGCGGAGGCATGTGAAATCATCTATGACCTCAATCTTTTGGTCGGGGTGTGACGAGGGTCAGGCCTCGGTTTTCCCGGCGTGAAGGAATGCGGTGACGCCCATGCGGTAGAGATCGTTCAGGAGTTAGGGGAATCTTTTCTATCGAATGCCAGCGCCGAAGTCAAGTGTGTGAGTCCCATTATTAGTGGGAGACTGCGCACATAGTGGAAGGAATCCTCATTTACGCCTTGAAAATACTTTATATACCTATGCCTTTTCCTACATTTTGCTATAGAACTCGTGAAAATTATTTTATAGTATTTTTTCAGACCCAATAGTTTGTACAAATTTGTATATTCATATGTTTTGCAGAGTAATTTGAATAGTTGATGTTATCAGCCTCAGAGAGTTATCAGCTTGGTGGAAACGATTCATCACAAAGGACAAAACAACTTTATTTTCCCACAAACTTTCCAACAAAGATTGTGGAGAAAATGAAGATGCTTTGGCCCTTAGGAGTAATATGAGCTTGGCACAAGGTTTCTGAAGAAAAATTAGTATTTTTTTATTTGTGTTAAATATGTAACCTTTCAAACTGTTAGCAGTCACCACTCAAAGGTAGGTAGGTGCTAGTTGAGCCCTGAACCCTATTACAAAATCCCATGGTCAATGGCGTCGCCTGAGGAACAGACGCTAGGCGTACTATATTTTTATGGTAATGCACTTCGATGTATCTGGAATTGACGACCATACCATTAGTAATGATTGCTCTCATAAGTACCTGTAGCGCTACAGGTTATCGGAACGTTTACGTCCTTTCAACTGGACGTGAACGTGGAGACTGAAGACCATTGAGATTGGTGACTTTGATCCGATACCATTATTCTTCTAATGCGGTCTATGCTTAGTGACATGTTTAAGACTCGATTTTTGAGAGTGATAAATATTTTAAAAATTGATTAAATATAATAATCACATGTAATACATATCCCCTTTGCTTAAGGGCACATCACATATAATAATTAAATGTTGGTTGAGTCCTGTCAGACCCTCGAAGCAACTGCTGCCTTCCCCAAATTAAAAAAAAAATTGCTTCAAGTGAAGAGCAGAGTTCCTCGCTGCGAAAGAAATGTAGTCTTCACATTGAACGTTACTCGTGGGCAATGTATACATTTGACAGGCGTAATGTTGTGATGAGGGGCGTGGTAGTCCAGTGGTTAGAGCGCTGGGCTACTGACCAGCCAGGGTCGATTCCGAGTGGTGCCTCTTGGCACCATCAGCTTCACCCAAGCTGTATACCATTTCTCGGTTATCAGGTCATCCTGGGAAATCGCAGGCGGTACAGAGAAAGGAACTGGTCACTCTACCCAGATGTGTGAATTTCACACGCCGTTGGGGTTAGTACTGGGTGATCCCTACCCTCACCTATCAAACCGACCTTCGGATTGATTACTGTGATTGAATGGTGTGATACGACGAACGAAAAAATATGCTAAAAGAACTGTTCTTACATGATTTCAAATTCATCTTCGTCATATCAATGGCATTTTTTGTATTTGAGTGAAAGCTTAAGGAGATTAGTTTAAGCAGTAAACTATGAAAGTTTACACTAAAATATTTAAGGTCTATTAAAACGCAAGTGCTATTAAATAAACCTCTTCCTTATTTGGAACATTGATTTTAGTAACATCATGAATAAATTATGCTTTATCTCTGCAATATCACCTATTAAACGTATTATGTGATTGAAAATCTTTAAACTCTTATAAAAACTCTTCGCAAATGTAGGGTCTGATTTCGTACTTTGAATTGGGTACCATTTTCTGTTCTCCAAATGGTTCGTATTTGCGTCAAAATAAAATAATATCACCTTGATACAAAAAGAGGCCAATAGTCAACAAAATACGATGGAGGGGATAGCACACGGACAAAACTCCACCAATAACACCATCGTAATTTATTTTTTTCGTCGCGGTGGGCGGATACCTCTTTTGGTTTCTTTTTTTTTTCTTTCCTTGGTACCTAGTTTTATGGTGGCGTGTCACTCACTAATTTGAACGTTCTTACGGTGTCACTATGGTGAAAAAAAACTTTGGAAAGCACCGACGTTGAGTACCCAAAGCGTTCACAGCATCCGAGGCCGAAGGCAAACTCATAAAATTTTGATAATCTAAATTGCAAGCCACCGCGTATCCACCCCAGAAACGGAGAGCCGGCGTGTTTCCACCGTATAAAATAATATTCTGGAGCCCGTAGGATATATTGAAACGGGAACCGACCTACGAGTCCCCGAGGGGTGCAGGAATTTGGACTTTGCGCCGCGCTCGCTACCCACCACTTTCACCCCCTGGAGACGTCGCCTCCTTCCTTCTCCCTCCCTTTTTCTTCCTCGCCGAGGGAGAGGGAATAGTGCCGTTGAAGTGGAGACAGAAGGGAGGGAGAAGCAGGGGAGGAGAGGCGCTGAAGGGGAGAAGGAAGTGGCGGGAAAGGGAGTGGGAAACGACGGTGGGGATACGAGGGAGGGAGGGGGGGAGGAGGCGGAGGAGGACGAGAAGAGACAGGAGAGGCTTGTGTGAAATTTGGTCGGAGAGAGGAAGACATTAATCAGGGTGGAGAGGGCTAAGGGATCGGGGGTGGTGGTGAGGGTGCTAGAAAACTAGGGAGAGAGTGGGTGGGGGGGATGCTTGGGAAAGTGATACGGGAGAGAGGGGGGAGAAAAAGGCTGTAGGCAGAAAGAAAATTAAAAAAATGCAAATAAAAAGTTGGCCAGTTTACAGAAAAAATGAATGGGAATGAAAATATCACTTCACGAAAATTAACTCGACGCAAATAGAAAGAGAGATCTACGGGTCTCTTAGCATAATTTGGACTGGATGGCCTTCTCCATTGCGCATAATTATGCAAGTGTTTCTAAGGTTTGCATTGTGTCGAAATAAAATGCACTGAAAAAAATGCACTTTACATCGAGGTTAGTTTTCCGGACCATTGGAATCTTTAAGCGAGGATTTCACCTGCGACATATACAGTAAGTATAGAAATGTACGAGTAAAACGACGGTTTTTTAAATGGGAAAGTTTCTAATTTCATCTAATTTTCCTCTCATAAAATCGCTTTAGTAATTTTATATTTCATATTTTGTTGTTTGTAGATGCCATAATGATCCAAAATTCTACCATGATTTGCGAAAAGATTTTACTGGTGTTTGCGTTAACTGTACTACTCATTAACTCTTTGCCAATTCAAGTAAACTTAGCATTCCAATTAAAACTTCAGTCATACGCTAAATGATTATAAACTACAACTTAATACGAAAGTATTTGATAATTATATTTAATATAATGAGTACTCGTAAGGTTTCATCAATTTAATGATTGAATGAATACGTAATACTGTAACTCACTCAGTACATGAATACTCTCATGAATTAGAAAATAGAAATAGGCCTAAATAAATAATATAATTGGGAAACCAAATTTGATTTTTAGATATTGGCTTCCTCTTCACTTGTAAATGTATCTCGCAATGAGTTAGAAAAAAATATGAAGGATACCAACTCATTGATTTTTCTCTTCTCAAATTTTTAACCAAATTTGTTTAATAGAAATTATTTTTTAAAATTTGTAATTGCAGAATTTTTATAGATGTTAGAATTTAGCTCACTTGGAATTACAATGTAAAACGTATTGATTTTTTCTTGTTGAAATTATCCAAGAAATAATTTTGTTGAAATTATCCAAGAAACCGCAATTTTGACACTCCATTGGTTTTAAACTCTGGACCATACGAGTCCTAAGACCGAGTTACCTATATATAAGTGAGTGATAAGCCAGCTGTGGTGGCTAAAACCATGAATCTGAAATGAATACCAAAGTTAAAAAACATATGTTTAATGTATAAATTTGGACTCCATAATTGATTATTATCATTTAAACTCTAAAATATAGAAGTTTGTAAACGAACAGGTGAGGAAATTTTTATCTGGAATTCAAGCTACTGAATGCATAATATACCTCTAATAAGTGCCTTAGATTGACATTAAACAAGGTAATTTTCGATCTAATATAAAATAAGGAAAAAAAGTTTGAATAAAAAAATGAATATCAAAATATTATTTCTTCGTCAACTGTTTTTAAGAACATTTTTTTTATGGTCATAAAACCGGGATTACCTACGTGATCTCGAGACGGGATAATGTTTACGACAGGAGTTGGTTTTCTTCATTTAAACTGGACACTGCAATCAAAGTGGGTGCATATTCGGCTTTACAGCTCCCAAGAGTCCCAGCGCCCACTGACTCAGATTGCGTTGGCGTGTCTGGGAGGAGTCCTTCAAATAGGAGTTCCGTGAAATTTATATTCCATGTGCGTGTTCCTTCCACACGACGTGCAAACCATAATGCACAATCTAAATACGATACATACGTGCGAAGCTTTATTCAAATGGCTATGAATCAAACCGCCACCCAAGACAGTTCACCTTTAGGTTCCTTATTCACTGCATTCACGTTCTCTGCCAAAATACACTCTTGACCAGTGCTCAAAAGGTCAGACTATCGTCATCGAATGGTATACGAGGTTCCCAGCAAGAATTGCCCTTGGCTTAATTAAGGTCACTTGAATAGGGTCCAAGAATAATCCACTTTTCTGCCGACGAGCTCAACAATAACATAGAATAAAAGGGAGCAAGGTTACCATTGGAGCTCGGCATGCCTCCATTTAATCTATCCCTAGAAGTTTCGGAGCGTCTGAATGGTGAATATTCAATCGCGTTTGCTCGCTATGTCCATCCTGAACTGTAATTCTCTTTGATGCGCCGCCTATAGATAGAACGGAGGTTTTTTTTGCCAAACTGCGCGTTCGTCCATCATCCCTTCCGCCACACCAATGAGAGGAAAAAATATAGATGCGAGGACGTGCATAAGGGCCTGTGATCTTTAGAAATATGTAGGCATTAAAATACCACCTTATTTTAATGCCTATAAATTATCCCAACGATAAAAAGACATTGAATTAAATGATAGCATTCAGTTGTTTAAGCTGGATTTTTTAATTATCTCTTATGACTGTACAACCGAGGCAAAAACTGTTATGACACCTGACCTCAAAATATTTCGAAGGATTTTTTAGTACATTTGATATAACAAAATCTCATCTATCTCAAAGAAAAATATATTAATTGGAATGAGGTATTTTACTAATTAATAATTAAAATTATACATATGCTCACATGTGATAGCATCCAAAATTGCAGCATCAAATATTCATAAATATGAAATCAAATGTTTATCTTTTATGCAGACCTCAAATTTGAGACACATAAGCAAAAAAAGGCAGACAATATTATGCAGGAGTTAAGTATCTACTTTTATCCTTAAAATAATGGATTTGTTTGCTTTATAATAGTCGAAAAGCATAAATTAATTCTCAAAACTATTCCTCAAAATTTCATCCAACAGGAGAGATAAGCCAAGTTCACTTACAGAAATTGAGATGACGGTACTAAATAGCGACTGGATAACTAAACCGTCCTGAATTTCAGCAACAATGTTTTGGTAAGATCTGTGTGGTTTATATAATAGTTGTTTGCCTTCTATCGCTGACTGAAAAACATAATTGTGTTATTGCATACTCCTCAAACCCCAGCAAAAGTAAGTTCTATCCATGGATTTTCATTTCAATTTCAAAACACCTCAACATAATTTTTGACGGAAAAAAAGTATCGGAAATATTCGTGAGCAGATTATTCAAAGTCATAAATATCATGAATTTTGGAAAGAATCTTTGGTGGAAACGTATGTTACATTGCAAAATATTGAGGCCACTGAGTAATGATTCGGAAAAAAATACCAGCAAAATTTCCGACTTGAGTAAGTAAACAAAGAAGGGGAAAGGCATTAAACGAGCTATTAAAGCTTCCCGATCTGCCTTCCAACCTTAAACCACAAGGAAAATTTTGGTCATCATTAAACCCATCCTTTCTTTGAGACTCGAAGTGTCGCTGATTCGGACCAACCCCCGTCCATCCTTTTTATGACCTCATTCTGTGCAATTTTCGCTAATTTAAACGCGGCACTCGAACAAATTATCCTGCCATAATTTGAGCGGAAAATTGTCATGGAAAATAGTTGCCTATCTCTGTCATAGTTCCCATTCCAGATCGAGAATCAAAATTAATATTTTATTTCTATTCAACAAAATCGTAACAATGCAAATGCTTACTATTTAAGTAATCATTCCTTGACACTTCTAAAGCCTAATGAGATGAAATAAAGTTAAAAATAAATCTTTAAGAATCCTAAGGATATCTTATTACCTGCAGCAGGTAGAAGAATGAATTATTATTTGGAATCAAGCTCCACAACTAAAGACATTTAGAGTTTAGCCGATAAGGGAATGAGAAGATAGCTGCGTTCCACTTGGTGACTACTATTACAATGAAAAACGTTGCGGAGGTAGTAATGACACACGGTTTACTCACAAAACTCTGCTTAAAACCAATCGCAGAGACATTATTAAAGATTTTACAATTTCATTAATTATAACTTAAAAAAAAGATGGATGGGACGTATGACTGTGAACGATGAGAAAAACATTTTTTGCGCACGCGCACATGAACCCTCTCTCGCACAAATGATATAATTTCTTGGTAATTCATTTTTGAGACGAATTTCATCATCTACAGAATTATGCGTTTGGCCTTCCGCTTAAGGCAATTACTCCGTTCTCCACTAACTGGATACGACCCGAAATTACCGGAATCCCGAGCTTTCAGTTACGTGAGGTGGGGTGACGTTCACTTATGTCTCCAGAACTTCCAACGGCATTGGCGAACCTCCATCGGAATTTGCCGATTCGGGAGTAGGAAAGTTTGGTGATCTCCGCCCTGATATTCTGGAACCATCGTCTCGCGGCGTTTTCATTCCCGAAAGTGGGAAAAGATTCGCGGGAGTTGGAAGTACCAGGCAATCTGATGTTGAGCAAATGGTCGATGAGGTGGTCACTCTGGCGACGGTCGCGTTTTCATCCGTAAATTCTTTATGCGCAGTACCTTTTTTCGCAAAAAATCGAGGGGGATATTCGGTGCTGACTGAATATATCCCAATCGCCCTTCCGGTAGTCCCGTTGCTCTATCGATGGGACTCTTGTTGACCGTACTCCAAGATTGAAGAGTACTGGAAAGTGCTTGATTTCGAAAGCAATGATGGTAGCGCATCAGACTGCTGAGCAACCACCTAGGATATAGATTTCAAACACATCGGAAAGTATTGAAGCCTAAAAATGCCTACCTACATGCTTCTCTTTACTATCGTTAAAGCTTTGCTTTCAACAAGTGTCTTTTTACTGTAAATAACGAAACACTTTTATGGGAAACCTTATCAAATGCAAAAAATGATAAATATTTATCGAAAGCTTCGGAAAATATCAAGATAAATCACAAAATGGAAATATCATTACCATTCAATAGTGTGGCGAATGGCTGGTTTCCTTTCACTTCTTACATGCAACTTTTAGTGACTTTTGCTATGAAAACCTCTCTCATAGGACGTACGTCTTATCGATGGACTCTGAGGGACTCCTTGAATAAAATCTGCCATGATCATTTATTCTTAATGAGCTATTTCAGCAATTGGAGATTTATCAACTTCTCAAAAGTTTATTCATTATAACTAGCGATAAATTTTGATGATGAAATTTATCTCAAAATATGTCTCAGATTTATCTCAAAATTTAGAGATGGTGTCTTAACGGAAGCATACATGCAAAGAAGAGGTTGGCACCTGCCACTCACGGTGAGAAGGGTTACCAAGGTTCTTAACGGCGAAGTCAGGTTATACAGGTGCACATTCACGGTTAAAAATTGCTCTACGCATTCGTAGGAGATATTCTTGATCGGTACCTCATAGAGTACGCACTTCATTAAGGTTTTTTTCGGCCAATCGACCCTAAATCGCTACAAACTGAGTTACAGGCAGTGAATTACAGTTTGTAGGTGGCCTTCCAATCGCCCTAGATAATTTATTTGTACTTTATCCGTCGTCTGCCTGCAGAAGATGACAAAACGGCTGAGTTCTTTATGATGCATCGAGCATCAATTGTACAGGTCTCATTTCCTACGGTTGGTCGTACACGAACAACAAGCATTGCGTCATACAAAAGACGCCTGCTAAATATATCATTTAAAGAAAACTCGAGAAGAAAATAAGTAGGATGCATGTAAGTAGGTATGTATGAAACTCACCGACACCGTTTTCGCCTTAACTTTATCGTGATAGTTTTCGTCTGAAGAGCCCTAAATGGCAGGATTTCGTTTTACTTCTTCAGCAAACTTTTCAATATTCGTCTATGGCATTGCGGATATTCGAAAAATTTCCTTTTACTAATAGAGGAATACAGAGGACTAGCTTCGCTTGAGTACATCGTTCCATTGGAACTTCGGGAAACCCAGTAGCGAGATTGGTCTGATACCATGCCGACGTCGCATTGATTTACATCTACATAGTACCCCATAGCAAGCCGCCACGAGAGTGTGTGGCAGGGTATGTTAGGTCACCAGCCATCAGTGTTTTGATTGTTATCAGCATTTTGCATCCTTTCACATTCAGGATGCTATTCTGCTATGCTATTTCCTGCTGTTAAAGTAACGAATCGTCTAGAGGCAGAAGTTCGATCTGCTGTTGGCTTGGGCGGAACATTCAAACTGTCTACAACTCTGGATAGCACCTCGTATGCAACACCAATATTGGCCCTTGCTAGTAACAGCCAACTCACGCACCTTACCAAGTTTCCAATCCAAGACCCTCCACCTTCTGACATACTCCCCATCCTTTATTCTTCAAAATTCTACCCATGCAGAGATACGATACTCTCGTTTACACAATTCTTTCAATTCAGCCCCCATCCTTTATTCGTAACCACAATCATGCGTAACCCGAGACTTCAAAATTCTACCCATGCAGAGATTCGATACTCTCGTTTACACAATCCTTTCAATTCAGCCATCAAATGAAGGCAACTTCATATGATGGATGAAAAATAAAATCTGGAACGAGAGAATTTAACAATTAGCTGGAACGAGGCAACCTAACAAGGTATACAAGCCGGAATGGCTAGTGGCATAATACCCCGCCACACGCCTTTGCGGCGGCTTGCGCGGGGTATCGTGTAGTTTTTTTTATATCCTTTTATCACCCTAATCAATCATTCTCAAAACCCCTCCAAACTCACCCTTGGGATTATGAATTTGTTGCTAACCTTTTACACCACCAACTAAAAAACACGGCCTCGTTTAAATGAGTCTTTCTACTTCACTCTCATAAGCTCAGCTCTGACTCAGTCGCTATTAACAAACTAAGCGACATTCATTCCTCAAACAGAAGTAATTTGCTGGGAATGGGAATTCAATTGCTACTCTTAACATAGACTTCTGAGTTGATTGTTTAACCATTACAGAGAGGACGTCGATCAATTTAACCCCTTCATAGTCCTAGTAGACTGCAGTCACGTGCAGCTGTGTGGGGCCGAACAGAGAGTGCACATATTTCCTTGTCCATGTTCTGACGATGAGAGACGCTTCCCTCAATGGATCACAGTGCTTTAATTCACTTCCACGCCTATAAAAATATTCTGCGAGAACTTGTCAATATTTATGGAGGTCCCCTTTTCCGCCAAAAGGAATGCAATTACTTGTCTTTGCTTAGAATGTTTGGCGTCTGGAATTTCTTATAGGAATTTCAGTAATGTCAAGTAATTATTTTGAATTTTAATCGCTAAATCAGGAATTCGAATTTAGATGATATACATGGAATGACCAGAGGCAGAACGGCCATGTTATAACTAATGAGAATTGTTGACGGATTGGAATATTGGCTTCGGTAGACTCGCGATTTTTGAGAAATGGGGATCATCAAATATTTTGTAAACATACATACAGAAAAGCAATAAACGATATTTACATATTTCCATCTTGGCAATAGAAAATGTAAATTCAGGTATTAAGAATATGTTCCCGGAAATTAAAAGCATTTTTTGTTCCATCAACCTAAAAGATACTTCTTGAACTTTGGCAAGAGGGTGGGAAAATTGTGGGTGAGGGGAAAGAAGGTTAAAAATGCAGCTGAGCATAGGAGAATTGGAGTTTCCTGTAAGCATTTTTAATACCTTGATAATAGATACTTTATTTTCCTATTTTATAGATTTAATATCATCTGAGGATTCTTTGTGGTTTACAGCGTCCTCCCTATGGAATTTATTTACTAAATTTACCGGTAAATTCTGATTAAAATAATCCAAAATTTTCATTTAATAGGTACACGAGCTTTTCTACACACTCAAGCTAAGTTATCTCCCGAACCACTTACCCTCCAAGCATCGTGTTTCATCTGGCATTGATTTCCCTTTCCCATCCACTCTATTGTTCCGAATCTTTTTTTCCGACCCTCGATGAAGCCAAAACCACGAAAGGCAAGTTGTACATTGCAAATGACCAATTCAGTCTTGCCTTTGAGAAAGTTTATTGTCATATGGATTTATTAAAATAACTGTTACACACCACACAACAAGATACATACA
>LYUA01000207.1:1815348-1829823 GCA_002093875.1 Calopteryx splendens | reverse complement strand
GTATGCAGAAATGAAGAAAGGGTTACTGTAGGGGTATGTCCATCAGAAACCAACCTTGACCGGTAGATAACAAAAAAAAAGACGTTTAAATATATGTAAGCGGACCTAGTAAAATTGTCACGACCCTGTCTTCACTAACTATTTCTCCCGCTGGACTTCAACTGGTCATTCCACCAGTAAAGTTGATATCGCTTGGTGTTAAACACTTATTGTTTAAGTTTTATTCAATTTGAGTGTTTAGTAGGAAAAGTGGCAGCAAGTCTTTACACCAGTAAATTATTTTTGTAATTCATTATACATAATTGATTCTATACCTTGTAGTGTTACTTACCATCAAAATTATAAAAAAAATTTCAATTTCATCTTGCCTACCTTTATTAAAAAAATCACAATATCTTATTAAAACTCATATCCTTATTAATTCTTAAAAAAATTTGATTCTTCCAAAAAACCTATGCTTAAGTTATTGTGTAGCAGAACCCTTTAATGGGAGAGGACCGGGGAGCACCTGGGGAGGAATCGGTCTGAACTATGGTAAGAGCTGAACTTGACGATGAGAAAATTTCTTCGTATTTCGATGTGTATAGCCGGAGAGCGTGAGTTCCATTCTCAATGGAACTTGCTACCAGAAAGAATATCAATGTCGTTCAGCATTATGTGATTTTTTTGTAGTTAGCGGCCACGCATCCCATGGGTCGTCCCTAATGTGTACGCTCCATATTTCCTCACCCATTTCAAGAAAATGGTAATTTACAATGGTCATAGCGGACATGTGCACGGCTATTTTGACAAAAAAAAACTGATATTTTTTTTCGTATGCGTGGAAAGTAGGGCGGCGAACGATCGGATGGTACAGGCTCGCAGGTGATATCGTCCTTAACTACTTTTGAATATTCATCGGAAGTACGCGTTCAATATTCCATCCCAGAGCTAACGTGATCATTCCCATTCCGATCTGGGTGGAAACGGCGAAAGATTTTGATCGCACTCCAGCTTGTGCGGGCGCACGCAGAAAGCGAACGGGATATAGCACTTCATAAATTTGGCCCGCGGGGAGGAAAGATAGAAACGAAAATTGGAAAGGGAAGAGAAATGGTCCCGCAATGGTGGCCTATGACCCTCGCGCCAAATTCATTTCCAGCGGGCCGCGTCGAAAAAGCCTTCCAATCTTTATCGGTCCCTCGCTCATTTCTGAATGCGCGCGAGCCTTTCCAATCGAAATCTCCACTATTTTATTCACTTTAACCCCCCGCACGCACGCGCACACTCCCGATGTATGCGAGCCCTCCTGCTCTTTTCTCTCGGATCAAACCTCCCATTCGTCAGGGGCCTTCTCTTCCGCACCTTCTCCCGCTCTTCCGTCCTCGTGCCACCACGCCATCCATACGCTTCTGCCCTCCCCTCCACTGCACTATTCCCATTCCCCTCTCCTCCCACCGTTTGCCTATCGCATTGTACTCCGGACCCGATTACGATCGCCCGCCCCTCTCCTCCCCCCTCCCTTTCCAGCGGTTTGCATTGTCTTTCGTCGTAAATAAAAAATAAGGACTCGCTCAACTCGTTCCCTCTGCTCCTCTTCGTCGATAAACCCCTTCAGTCCTCCTGGTGGAAAAGCAATTACCACGCCGCCTCCCGGTCGTGCAAAAAGAGGGAACTGAACCATTCTCATATCCCCCACCGAGAAAAACAAAAACACACTTCGATCACCCACCCACTACTTTTTTTCTTTCGGCAGGTGCAATACGTGTTCATAACCCAGTGATAGTGCCTTCATTCGTCCTTCACGGCACGCACCGAAATGTCTTTAACTATGGTACCACTTCAGTTTCATCCCATAAGAAGGATCATTTCCAAGAGGAAAGGTTACCTGTAGGATGTGAAGTCAGAAACTTTCGGGATCTTTCTGCGAGTCACAGACAGGATATTGTAAAACTTTAAAAATGGATTTCTCCAATACCCAATTCTACTGAATATTTCAACTTTTTTATTTGTTATAGCAGTAATCGACCTAGAAACTGTGGAATTCGCGCCCAGGGTAACAACATTTTTTCGCGTTCAACTACTCCTTTAAGAACCTATGTGAACTGAAATGGAACTTATGAGCGAAAAGTGGAGAGAAAAGAACTTTGCGGTAACGGCATTAGGCCAGAAAATTTAGATTTAGAAAAAAAATAAGATGCTTTTTAGGGTTTCTTAGGCAGGAGAAAGGCACTGGAATCCAAGAAAGATAAAACACTGGAGGAAATGAAGGCGAACAAGGAAGTGGAAATGGATAAAGTGCCTGCAAAACTATTCAATGGCTAAGAAAAAAGCGTAAGGAAACGTTTTTATGAGCTGATTCGTAACGGTTATCAGAGAAGAGTTTGGCCAAATGTCACAGTCACATCATTATCAACTCCCATACCAAACAAAGACAAAATGACTGGTATATGGGACCATAAATGAAATTTTTCTCAGAGTAAAGATAGAAATCCCACAATTCATTAACGAAAGGGTAAAAAAGAGGGTGATGTAATACAAGTAATGAAAATATGGAATAGTACACCTTTGAAATAGCTTAGCACCAGAATACTTGACCACGAGATTCTACAATTACTGACGTAATTTGAGGGTGAAGGAGTGAGTGGAAATGACAAATATCACCATAGAGTTACTCTGAGGTTTAAGATATAGTAGATGGGCAGTTTATGGATTCATTTTTAGCATTTATGATTGAGTAGGTTGGTCAGAAGACAATCAATATCAATTATCATCAGGAAAAGAGCAGGAGGACCGTTAAACCGTAAGTTCACAATCAAAAGAATAGAGAAGAGGAAAAAGTGAATATTTAAAGTAATATCAATTTAGAATTAAAATGGGGTGGGGAAAAATTAAGGGTATTTAATGTAATATTAAGGATACCAGCCGTGAATAAAACTAAAGGAGAAACGGCGTCTGCAAAGGGAGGTATGAATGTACTCTTTAACATTTATCTGTCCTTATGATGTAGTCCTGGATCGTGCGAGGGAAAAATTAATTCTTGAATCTTTCGGCTCGACAGAATATTCCTCTTATCTGGAGTTTGGATTACTTACTATATTCTACAGTGAAAATAATTTTTTAATAAGTTAAATCTAGCGTTGAGTCTTCGATCCTATATTGATTCCCATCCCAAATCACGAATTTATTCCGCGACACTTTGGGCCCTCTCAAAACAATTTTTAACGAGAAACTTCCTCTGTATTTTGCTTGGTCCTCGAATCAATGTTTTTAGAGTTGGTTCAATATGCTCACAACATATTCTATACGTGGTCCAGCTAACGTGATATTGCATGCCTCTTTTAATTTTTCTTAATGCACTCTACAGATGCTGGATTCTTCAAGGCGGCACCCCATCTATTTACGTACTCGTATACGTGCTTTCCCCAGTAAGCAGGTACGTAAATAAAGTTTTGGTGGTTAAGGATAAGAAAAGTTTATGCAATGGTGACGAAAAGTACTTTACAAGATAAAAAGCTATAATTATATATGCACTACCACTAAATATATGAAAGAAGGATATGAAGATCTGGTGGTAGGAGCACGAGCACGAGTGTGTTGGGATCTGATTTAGCCAATTAAATTTTCGGATTACCATGATTTAGGTAACCTGCCTGCGAAGGGACTACATTCATTGCTCTGAGCATTAGGTAATCAATTTGAGATGCTTCAGACATAGATGGATTCCAACAAAACGAAAGTAATGAGATTATAAAAGAGACACTGGACTTTTAGTGAATTCCACTGGTTTATTACTTGAGTACAACCGGTTTCGGCCGTCAGACCATCATCAGGTGAACCGGTTGTACTCAAGTAATATACTAGTGGAATTCACTAAAAGTCCAGTGTCTCTTTTATTATGGAAAGATTCCACAAAGTACGTACCGAGTAACTTAGTTATAATGAGATTAAAATGAAAAAAGTCAAATTAAAATATTAAATTCATCATCAAAGCAATCTACCAATTAAAGATAGTTTTTTGGACTGAACTAAGCATTATTATGTTCTATGTCTTGCGTGAACTGTTTTCCCTACATTAATTCGTAGTATAGGAAGTAAGAGGATTCGAAGGAAAAGTTGCAAAAATGCAGTTGGATTTTAATTTAAGATTTGCTTAGAAGTGTATACTAGTTTACTTATAATAATTGGACCTAATATGACGGAATCCATATTTTTATTAATACATGTTGTGATAATAAATGATGGTGACCAAACCTAAAAAAATCCAGCAAAAGCAAACAATGGAAATGAGCCCAAGAGAGCACGAAATAATCATGGCCTCTGAGGTTTATTAGTACAAAGCTGAAAATTTCTTCAAGCCAATCCCAATACCACGATACCTGCCTTTACCTATGCCTTGTGAATGATCCTGATAAATTCCACTCTAATACTCCAAACCTAGCTCATTTCTTTATCCCATGGTAGAATATAAATTTTGTATAAATCAACGTTTTCATTCGAAAAACGTCCTTCCTTTACTTTTCACGAAAATAAAAGATTGAATTATTAATGATTGCTCGGAGGCAAGCCTTCTGTCGTTTGGACAAAAATACGTCTGGTGAATTGCATCGTTTTTAAACTCAAATTATTGATTCACACCTCCTGAATTATTTTGCCTTTAAATGCCAGACTCATGCGCGAACTTGTCATTCTCAGCGATCTTCTTCTCGCATGGTTCATCATTGATACCTCTGAGGATATGCGAGATAGAAAACGCTTGCGTCGATCTTTTGTGGCCATCAATACAGTTATTTATAAATTAAAATGACTAAGAAATCAAATAAAAAACTGTGACAAGGTAAGAATCCATGTCAACGTAACGAGGCTCGACAGAACTCTCAGCTTCCATTCTTTCCATGGATCACTTTCATACTCGACTCACCTCTGCAGTTAATCTAGTCCTGAAAAGTAGCAACTCCATTTCGCATCTCAGCTATTTCACTCAATCCCGTTTTATACTGTAAATTTTTTAAATCCAAATATAATTTCACTGGCGTGCGTGAAATATTTCACACCATGATATATAATAAATTTTTATTTTGCTTCAATGATTTTTCTCCTCGAATTATTCACGTTCGTACGCCTCCAGATACCCAAATATCATGACCACTTTCCCAGTTGACTGAAATCAAAAGGTTAAAAAACCCTCAGATCCATTCCGAAATCATAACCTCCATTTTGAACAATACTGCTTCGGCGTTAGCACGCAAATTTCACTTACGATTATTACGTTTTTCTCTTAGAGATCAAATTTGGCTTGTAGCCATCTGGTTTTCGTCATGGCTTTTACTATACCTGTACTGCTGAAAATAAATTAGAATGTAGGGAACAAACACAAGCGGAAAAAGAATGAAGACTTTACTCGTCATGTTTGCTTTATTAAGTCCCTTCTTTGGACAAATCATTATTTTCTACCAAGGAAATGAGGATTTGAACATTTTCTTTTCTAATCTGTACTAGTTGACCCCAGATTGAAAGACTCACAGAATTTTTTTCGGTTTTCTTCACTTTTGGTGTTCCTCAGTATCCTATATTTGAACCCTTATTTTTCTGGATTTGTTATTGATCTTCAGAATTATGTGAAGCCAACGAGGAGCATATTACACGAAAAATCACTGAAAATGTCTTACCTGTCAACTCAATGAAACTAATGATGCAATTTATAAAATTAAGGACGTTATGAATTTATTTTCAAGTAAACTAATGTCAAATGAATAACTTTTTTATCCAGTGAAGCAAGTCAAAGTAATAACTGCCAGTGGTTCCAAGAAAATTCATAATACTCGTCTTCGAATGACTTCATTTACCTATCATCTATGATGGCACTCCTATGCCTTGCTCAAAATTTCTTCACTTTAACATATTTAATTAAGTTTTTTTAAGTATTACAAAAAGGTGAATCCCTCCTCTCTCTTGTATGACGCGAAGAAAGTAATTACCTTCTTCGTTGGCTTTTCTCGTAGGTGACTATTAATGCCCATCCTTCCAAACGACGAAGAAAATCTTAAATTTCGCTCGGCACTACATTGATGCCTAAGGCCTTCGCAGGGATGAGAATTCCGTCCACTATTTCATTAAAATTAAATAACCTAATTTAATTCCCAAACGACGTACTTTTGGATTTAATTTGTTTTTTGAAGAAAAATTTCCTTTATAATTCTTTAACATATTTGTAATCAATATAGCAGAAAATGAGGAATAGATCTGACCTGGAGTTATAATATTTCCTTGTTCAAGATAAGCGTCGAAAATACTTTCTAGTAACTTAGAAGCAGTTCTGGAATACATTAAAAATAGGCGTTTTAAGAATCAATCAGTAATAAACCTTAACATGACATAAGATATACTGTGATTCTTATTTCCTAAATTTATTGGTACACCAAATTACGGATTTCTTCATTCCAAAATGTTCCAAATAGTTTTTATCGATTTCGATTGTATTCTTTTGCATCTTATGCTGCACACCACATTTAAAATTTGCTAATTCTTGTTTTTGGCTACACAAATCTCAATTATTGTTTTAAATATCAAAGAAAGTTTTATCGTAAGGTATAGCGCGGTAGTAATGATTATTTTTACGACCGATTTATGATATTTGCTAATAATGTAATGAACAATTACAGCAAAGAGTTTTTCTCTCATCCTTTGAGACAGTAAATATTTTTATTTCTTATTCAACACCATGGCCTATGGGACCATTAACTTCTTTTACTCATGCAAAAACCAAAGATATTAGGTAATAAACAACATCAAAGAAATGTATTTACTCTTAACATTTTTTGTTTAAGTTTTTTGTGAATAAAAAAATTTAAAGATCATAGATTTTTTTAGCTTCCGGGGTTTTGAAAATAAAATCGGAAAATTTTTTCCCAAAAAAAAAAACAAATCGGACGATCATGTGGTGCACACGATGCAGTGGATTCAAAATAGCCCGTTTCTAAGTTTAACAAAAATTTTATTCATTACGATAAGAATAAAACTAACGGTAGGCGAAGTGCTTCCTGAAGACCTCAGGGAGTATTTTGGCGTGGAAACATATTTTGGTTATATTTCAGAGCCGCATGGGACAAAAATAAAGCTCAGGAAGGGACGTAATCGGCAAACAATCTAGACGCATTACAAAAAGAAAAGGACTTGATTCTAGAGGCAAATATAAATTGCGACGGGACTCAAAATTCAGAAACCCCGAGTTATTTCCCAAGAACGTAAAATTAACTCTACTTGGATATTCGAAAAAAAAACGGCAACCCTTAAAAAAAAAGATAAAAATATCACCGGGCGACTCTTTAATTTTCCCAGAAACTCCAGGACGCCGCCGCAACGCCCTCCCTTTTCCAGAAAACCCATTTGCTCCTTTCACCGAGCCACCGCAACGACGACGGATGCGCTCCACCCCCTCCCCCCCCCTACACCAACCCCTTAATTCCTCGAGAGATAGAGAGTACACCTCTCAGGGCACGCCGCCGTGCAGTGTGTCCCGTGCATTCCCCTCCCTCCAGGGGGGAAGGGGGGCTGGTGGAAGGAGAAGCAGCGCAAAGGGTTTTGGAGGAGAACGAGAGAGATGGCGAGGGACAAAGGAGGATGAGAACATCAACGATTCCATTTCGAGGCAACAGATGCAAAATCAATTTGGGGAAAACTCCTCTTCGACCCTCGACTCTCGACCCCTCCATTCCTCGGGGAGGGCTTGTAATGTGTAATGAAAAGAGCAGAAACGGCAAGTTGAGGTAGAACTGAGGGGGATGAAGGGCATGGAGGGAAACGTAAGGGGAGAGGAAGAGGAATGGACAGAAAGAAGGTTAGTGAATAGAAAAGAATGAGGGTTTTATTATCCTAGGAAAAGTCTCTTGGAACAGGCATGCGTTCCATTGAGCTAAATCATTCAGAGATAATTCAGTATAAACATAACATACAATAATGAAATAATTAGCGTCTTCCTCGGCCGAAAGATGTTCAAAGCAAAATTTTCGTTAGGACAAACGTTTAAAATAACAAATAATAATAATAATATTTAATTAGTCCTTTTTTACACCATTTCTACACACATTATACGATTTCTGTTAACTTAGTTATTTATTTGAAATTATGTTGTATACATGCATTATACAATCTCTATAAGCACCATAAATATGTACTATAAGAGAGGAAGTGAGAGAAAGAGAGAATTAGGGTGAGAGGGATGGGTGTATACAGAGGGGGGTAGAGAGTAACGTGACGTAAACGCACACAACTTGACTCTTAAGCTTGCAGTTTTTTCCCCTGATTTCCATGTTAATCCTCGTAAAAAAAGCCCATTTACCCAGTCTATTTAATTAAGTAACAATCCTCTTTTTGCTGACTAATGTTAAATGCAAAGAAAATGCGCGCTTTTAATGTCCCTATTTGCCACAGTGAAGTTTTTCGTAATGAAGTATCTCAATCTAAACATTTAATTTCCACGAATTCCTGGTGGACTACAGTGTGCATCCATAGAGGATATAAATGCAAATCCGCAGTTTCCCTTTACTGTTTAAGGCAAGGGTCCCCAAACTACGACCAACGAAGGGTTTTTATGTGTCCAGCGGACGCATTGGATATTGCACACATGTATCCCTACGCGGTGATACCGATTGACGGCGGTGGTAGGAATTAATTTGCTCACTTGGTGTGTTACGAACCAAGGTTTAATACTTAGGTAGGTATATCCGCATCATCGTTGCAGTATCAGGTGTTTGGTATACTGTTATGCACTGAATCCACGGAGTAATGGTACTTCATAAATGTTTCGTTAAATGTTAATTTAGATTTTTTAAATTATTTTTTTGCTCTCCTGACGTATTCTGTAGTCTATTTGCTCCTTGGATACCGATAAGCCACTCATGAAAAGAAATAATGAAAGGGAACAGAAGTACAAAATATTTCAAGGAAAACAAACGCGAAAAACCACTTAAGCAACTGAAACAGGGGATGGAAATTCAACAAGACCTCTTTTAAATAGCTGACGAATGAAATCGTTTCCACCGACAGTATCAGTTAACATGTTGCTAAATTAATCGCCCTAGAAGATAGATAGCTGATGGAGAGTTTGTCAAAAAGTGTGACCTAGAAATGGCTTACTAGGTATGTTATGTCTCAGTGGGAACATAGCTGTTATAAGGTTAGCTTCAAATACAGCAACTGGAAAAGTAGACAGTGTGATCTGACATGAGCTTTCACCTTAAAAGAGCAAAACATTTTGTTAATGCTTCTTAGGAAACTGATGAAAACGAAGTTGTGAGTCATACTACTCAGTTGCTTATTTTTATTTGTAGAAGTACTGTGAACTTGGATGTAACCAAAAAATAGCAGCCCTGAATAGTTTAAAAGGCAACAACCGGTGAAAAAATATTTTTAATTTTAACAGAAATAATTAAAGAACAAAAGTTGAATTGGAAAATACTTAATTGGTTGTTTGCAGATGATGCAGAAAATATAATCGGCGTTAATGTTGGTGTGATTGAACATATAAACAAATTATTTTAAAGTAAAAGCATACAGAAAACAATGCAGCTACATTGTATATTTTTAAAAAATTCATTATGTGGAGAAGTTCTTGATTTCAAGTCTGTAATGTTGACTGTCGTTTCTAAAGTAAATTATGTGAAGAAAAAGGAATTCAACAGACGTCATTTAAAAATTTTATAAATGATTTTGAATCTGACTTTTATCATTTACTCTATCACAATAAAGTGCGGTGGTTTTGTTGAGGGAAATAGCTGACACTATTTTTTTAAAACTAAGTAACACATTTGTCTCGTTCATGGCATTAGAATTGAAACTCGTATAAGAAATTCCTGATCCCACACGGTGGTAGAAGATTAAAATTTTAACTGACCTAACTGAGTATTTCGATTGTGAAGGTATTACACTACAAGAAATAAAAAAAATGAACCCGAAGTATTTTAAGTTCTTAGGCCTTATCATGAAAAACTGAAATTTTGGAAAAAACAGATCCACCAAAATATTTTCCCAAATTTTCCAGGGTGACTATTTGTGGAAAAATACGAGGACTGTTCAATAAAGAGTGACAATAAATATATTTATTCACATTATTTTTGTGCATTGGGCATTTAATTTTATGTCATATTATTAGCTTAATGTGCAATGCATATATAGTGAATGTTTCATTGACTTGAATACAGTATTGCGTCAGCGGCAGCTGCAAGTTGAAACATGCTAAGTTCGCCCACGGCAGTGATGGAGTTAACACGCGACGAGCAATGTGCCGAATTTTCCCTTTCGCTTGAAGAAATCGTCAGCCAAGTCCTATGTAATGCTACTTATAGATAGTCTCGTCTTCCACATAGCACAGCCAGAAGATGGTTTAAAGTGTTTAAAGAGAGGAGACAATCAGTCAAAGGAAAGGGGACCCGGAGCCCCAGTCACTGCTCTTGAGGAAGAAAGCATTAACACCGCTGCTGCCATTGTGAGAGAAGATAATCGAAAAACGTTTAGAGCATGATAATAAATATTGAAAATTTCACTGATGCGCTACGGGTTCCGAGTCTGCTCATACCCGAACAACAGGACGTTCGCGTGCATGCATAACATCTTAAGAAAATCAATGTGAAGTGCGTTCTTCATCCTCCCTATTACCTAGGCCAATGATCCCATTGGACTTTTTCCTGCTCCCCAATGTGAATAAACACATTCGTGGAAAGCGAACTGCTGCCGTAGGCGAACTGAACATGTTTAAACTTCCAACGGCTGCCGACCACGTAGTAGTGACGTTATATCAATAAAATTTATACCACATATACATTAAACTAACAATACAAATTTAAAGATTTGAACTATAAATTATGCGAATAAAAATATGTAATCACGCTTTATTGAACAGCTCTTGTGCGTCAACAGAATTTAATTTTTGAATCAAACTTTGTGCTGACAAAATTAACTGGATACAAAATGAACTACCCAACATATTTAGAGTTTATACATTGCCAACATGTTATACCGTTGTCAATATGCTATCAAAATTTCAAAATGAATATTTTAGTAGGATGTCTTTTTTATTACCAGAAATCAATTAGAATAACGTTTTAGAATTTAGAATTTTGCCCAGAAAATGATCTCAATATTCCGTAGCACCTTTATTTGTGAAAAGATATTCACATGAAGTTAACGATAAAAAAAACACCGTTGAAGGTCGAGGACAAAAGTTTGGAAGATTTAAAAAGTTGAATCTTCACACTTGACCCCAAATAACTACCATTGAAGAAATTTAATGATCAACAAAGTAATCTCATTTATCACTTCAGTACTTCTTAATACTTTCGTGTTTTACGTGAGGCATTAATTTGATACCACCTTGATTATTGAAGTATTTTTTCACATACTGCGCACGAAAATAAATAAAACTGCTTTCCTATCCAAAAGTATTTCTTTGAAATCAGCATTTACTTCCCACATATAATGACTGTCGAATCTATTTGATATATTTGCATTCTTTAATTTTCTCACGGATAAAATTCAGTCTCAACTCACCAAGAGTTTTTAAGGTTTTTTTGTTCTCAAAATGTGACCCCTGAACGAAAAGGTTTTTGGTGGCCTTGTTTAAAGTTTCAGCAACTTCTACACTCGTCGCCAAATCTCCCACGTAAAGAAAAAATTATCACTGGGGCTCCATTTCTTTAAATTAACGACGAGTGTTACGTAACACTCGTTACGAATTCCTCCTATTCAGCTCAGCTTAAAAAAGCACCACACTCATGCCACTTCGCCCAATAGTTAGTATGTGCATGGCTCCTGATGGCGATGGTTTATTTTTGGGCAGGGAAGGGAGATGGACATAATAAGAAATAAGGGTCACGTATAGGGAAAAGCAAAAATAGGAAGAAGAGAAAGCTGAGAGGAGGCTTACTACTTTTTTCATCGCCTTGAGACATTAAATGAAGAGAGAAAGGCAAGGTTCGTAGACATATACGTATACTCTACGAACCTTGAGAGAAAGGTAAAGCATTGGGCGCGAACGTGTTAGAGTTAGAAGAGGAATGGGAAGGTTTGGAGCGGTTGGAAGTATCCTAAATTACGATAAAACAAAAGTCGTGCTTAAAGCGTTCCATCCATCGGGCAAATGTTAAGAGTCCTTGGGAAATCCAAATGCATGATGACAACACGAGTCACCTTTACCCGAGTTCTAACTCGGGTAAAGGTGACTCGTGTTTCCCGTGATCCCTAGTTACCCTCGGACGAGGCCCACCGAGGGTAACTATGGATTTTGGGATGCCCCTTTTTATAGATAGGAGATTGGGTTAACGATTACCTACAGAAAGAGCAAGGAGAAAAAGTGACGGAATCATAAGCATGCGGGGAACTAAATAGGGAGAGAGAGTCTGAGTGAATCGGGAATGGCTGGGGAAAAGTGGGATCGCAGGAACTTTGCCACTTTGGAAAACCGCAGGCTTTATGCCACTTTGGAAAAGCGACTGAAAGACGATGAGAAAGAACTATTGGGAAAAATGGCGTAAGTACAAGGAAGAGAAGAACGAAAATAAAACTTATTAAAAGGAAAAGGTGGAAGTCGAAAAGTGAAACAGGGCTAGATGAAATAGGACGATTGTGTTAATAATAAATTGCATCAAGTAAAGGTTCTCAATATTAAACTTGTCATGATTTCTCTCTGGAAAATGACTCCAAGGGCGAAACTTAAATCAATTTACGCTTTAATTAATTAAGCTATATATATTCGAGAGTAAAACCTGAATCCTTAATGAGTTGCAGGACTTTCTCTTAAACAAATAATCAATGAACTTCCATCCGAAACACTTAAACGTACCTCTGCTTGCCACGAAATTCCTAAATTTTTCAAATATTTGAGGCATTACTATTGGGATATCAGTCTGAGTATACTATTTTTATTACTTTTTTTTAACTTAACTGCTACTACATCCATGACACAAAAATCTATAAACTGTTGAAAATATTGGCTCAATTATTAAGTGAGAAAAGGCTTAGCTTACGCGCCTAGGTACTTTATGAAACCAATAGCTCACTTTAGAAATGAATTTTTTACCAATTCTTCTGTTGATGTTGACTGAAAGTTAAGAATAAAATGCAGAATTTTTTATTTATCACAGGGATATATTAGCCGAATAAAAATATTTTACAGGTATACAACTGTATACAAATCAGCATTAGTGTAGTTATGCAGGCTAAAGGCATAGGGATTCTCCAAATGTAGTCATTTATGAAACAAAATTTAATTGGAAGCATTAATGCTGGAAGATCAAATTCTTTTTGTATAAGGGAACCAAGAGACAGGGATATTAAAATAATCTGAATATGAGACATCATGTTTTGATAGAATTTTTTTAGTGATCATTGACAGGTTAAAGAAAGAAATGATAAAATAAAATTCAATAAAATCCATTAAAATCCAATAAAATATGATTCAAAATAGCATTTTACATGGAAATAGACGAGTGATAACGGTAAATTGGATTTTCGATGATATTTCTATTTTAAATAAATTTTACTAAGTAAACAAAGTCGCAAAGATTTTCATCACTCTCCGTTGTCTTGGAGTAATCTTTGGGTAACTAAATTTAAATGCGAGCGGGTTGTTCGGTGAAGAACACTGTCACCGGTCAGACGGCAATCAACTCTCACATTTTTTTATGACTGCTAATCTTTTCACAGATTCTCAAGAAAGAAGTAACAGTAAGATAAGTAATGTATAGGTATAATATATATAGTAATGTAATAAAGTATAAATAGTAATTTATAGGTAATATATACCTAAGTATAAGTAATGTAAGAGCGTATTTTCTCGAGAAAGATACGAAAAATTCTCTGCTGTTAGAACTTTCAGCGAAGCCATCGTCATACTACCTAATAATATTACACTAAAATAGGATTGAACACAAATTGGGTAATAGGCTATGATTGTGACGCTGTCGTTAGCACCCTTATAAGACCTTTGAAATTTGAAGTAGATAAATACTGGGGCATTGATTTCCCAAAATTAAATAAACATAAATCCTATCGTTAAAGAAAGCTAAAACTTGATTTACACGAATAAAATTGCTCATTGGAGAGAATTTAAATCATTTGATCAATTAATAAAATATTTCATTAATTCAGATGATACATTGTGCATAATCCTGAATTTAAAAAATAAAAAAAAGAAACGGATTGATAAAGCAATTCATTTCATGGCGTCAAATTACTTCGGTAAGTATCTACATAATAGATATCCCGCAATCTGCCGCAAGAACTTATGGTAGGGGGTGTTATAACAACAGTCATGAAAAAAGGCTAGAAGAAAAGTGACCTACAAAAGGGGGGAGGGCACGAATGTACTGTTAGCGTTTTCCTCGTGTTGTAGTCGTAGATCGTGTGAGGGAAAAACGAATTCTTGAATCTCACGGTACGACAGGAAGTTTCTCTAATTTCTTCATGGTTGTCCGACTTGCCGATGAAGTGTGGATGTAGCAT
>LYUA01000207.1:1781576-1794911 GCA_002093875.1 Calopteryx splendens | reverse complement strand
GTCCCGCGAGAGCGAATCCCGCGTTCAGCCTAACCAAGGTTGCGTTTGCTTTTCAATCTCGTTCTCCGTGATCACTTTCGTGATAAGGTTCAGCTTTCTTCGGCTTTGGAGGTAAAATGTTTAGCAAGTTCCGGGGAAACTTAACGGTGTACTATAACCGTGAGTTTGAACAGCGTAAAGTGGTGTTGGAACTAAAAATTCGAAATTTTTTATTTTGATTTTTCGTACCCTTCTTTGCCGATCGAGGGTTTTATATCGATCTTCTTTGTATTCTGAAATTCAGGCAAGAGACGTGTGCATGTATATGTATGTATGGGCAGAGAAAGTGAAGAAATAAAAAAAATTGTAACAAAGAAAAATGAGTAAAAAGTTTGAAATTAATGGCAGGAAATGTTCTGGTTGCACAACTGAAAATTTCGCACAGGAAAATATGGTTTCAGGAAGTTGAACAGATGAGAATCCTGTTGCCAGTCAGGGACGAAGGAACGAGAGGCGGATGGGAAAGGAGAATGTTCGACAAGTAAAATACGCCGCGAGGAGGTGAAGAGAGAGGGAGAGAGAGAGGGATGAACAGGGGAATAGGTTTATAGGTATAAAGGTAGAGAGGGTAGGTTGAGCAGAGAGAGAGGGGGAGGAATGGAGTGAGAGATGGGTAATGTAAGGCAACATCGGTGGAAGAAACAACCCTCACGAGAACAGAGAGCAGTCTAAAGGACTCCTTACATTGAGGAGATCAATTAATCATCTTTTAATGAGGAGCCTGAGGAGCGAGCACCTCGACGGCTCAGCGTTAGCGGGTGGAAGCGGTGCCTCCATCACGACACGGCTTTGGAGCTCCGCGAGCAGAGCAAATATTTTCATCAAAAGCTTATTTAATCGCACTTATTTCAGGTGACTCGGTAAACAAGACGCAGAAGACGGGATTTTGAGGTAAAAGGCGGCATGCGTGTGAGGAAACGTAAGGACGGATGAATTTCGGAGATTACGAAATGGTGTACAAATACATCTACAGACCAATACGTACTCGGAAAAGATGATAAGATGGTGCTAAAAAACGTGTAATTAAGAGTAAAATATGTCGTAACTAAAGGCCGTGTTTGATTTCGAGGGGGAAAAAAACTTTCAACTCTGAATAAGATAAGGCAGTTGCATCTGATAAGGCAGTTGCAAGTGGACTTTCCCATTTTATATCAGGGCACTGCTGATACAGCCTTTCTTTCGATGTCATTTTCATTCCCTCTTATCTATAATATTTCCCTATTGAACGCATTTTCTTAGTGCCGGAAATCATCTCAGCAGTGCGATGAACTTCAAAAGTAGGATTTTCAGCTCCGGAATCTTACGTTGCGGAATATTTTGCACTATGCAATTAAGTTACAGGTGACACGGGGAAATTCCAAAATGGAAGAAACGAAATATTTGGAAATATATGTATAAATAGTATTTTTCAATGATTAAATTTTATTTTCTTCATAACTTCTCTCCACAAACAACAATGAGGTATTTAATTTTTGAGATAGCCAAAAACATTTGAGGTAGTCACATATATTTGAACTATTTAAAAACACCAATGAATTTTAGATAAATTTTATTAAAAATAATATATAATTACTAATGTATGCTTCACTCAAAAACCCCCACTAAATACTGAATTACATGTCATATTTCGTGTTGTTAAAATTATAACTACACATTTGAATTCCCGTTAAAAAAATAGACGAAAACATAGACATCATCACTAAAATAGTCGACACGTCTTCAGGGGACCTCAATGCAATACAATTTCCTCGACTGGATTGGGATAGCGAGATAGCAACGGTTATGCGGATATTGAAAGATATTTCAAAAGAGAGGTATTAAAGATCACCTCACCAATTTAAGGATGGATAGGAATGTGTTTAGCAGCCAGGCAGATACATCAAAGCGTGACATTCTTAGTTTTTCGTCTATGAAAGAAAGCGGTTTCACGTGACATTGAGTTCCCAAAAGGAAAATGATAAGCCTCCACGACACATACCCCATTTAATGGAAAGTGCATGTTGCAGCATAAAAAGTGGATATAAGTCACAAAAAATACGCTCAACATGACCTGGTCACGAACCGATTTTGCAAATGGCAGACAGGGTATGCTTGAGAGTGATCAGATGACCGCACGTTTTATGGATTACCAATATTGTGCAATTGCATTATTTACACCATCACTAACTAATATGGGGTCGCCCAAAAATGGTCAAATAAAATTTTACCTTCTTTACCTTGCTGTAATAACCATGTTGTATTAGTGTCAGAAAGTTAAGCAGTAAATATACGTTACTTACTGTTGGAATAAAACCTCTTGATATGCTGAATGAAAATGCTATGCACACTTTTAGCATATTCCAACCTGAAATTAAGAGATCCCAGTAGTGAAATCTGAAATCTAAGTAGCGAAATTAAATTTCATGATGAAATGTGATAGACAAGATACATTTATGGCACCCTAATTTATTTCCTGATAAGAATTTTCTCGCATATAATCGCGTAATAATTAAAATCTTCGCTCGAAGAATCGAAGAAAAGACCGTTTTTTTTGTATCCTGATATCATGGCTGATAATTTCCCGATAATGTAGGAGTGTATTCCCAGAATCTTAGAATCTAATATTTTGTAATCCTTCAAAACTATTGTATTTATTGCGGCTTAATATTCTATGTCCTCCTTCGTCCCATTGAACTTTAGATTTCCACAGTAAGGAATGAGTTTATCAAGGATTATTTTTAATTATATGCAGCTCATACCCCAAAGAAAAATGCTTTTCAGCCTATGGGATGGTGCGGAATTAATTCTTCACATTCTCCAACCAGGTGCAACGTGCAGTGATTTTTTGTAAAATCTTAGTCTTCAACGTTTTTATACATAACGAGAATTTATAGCGTGTAGAGCCAAGAAAACATCTGTTTACATCTTTGTAACTTGTAGACAATGAAAAATATTATAGCATAATTATTTATGCATAGATTTTTTATGTAAAGTATGTAAAGAGGTGATTAATGAAATTTTTAAATTCAAAATAAAATATTAGACATTTTAAAATCACAATATGTAATTAAAACATAATATATTTCAGAAAAATTATACTGCATTCAGGGTCACTACAATCATCAGGGTCGGTCATTTTGTTACATTTTTGAATTAAACCTATGCTAAAAAAGCAGTGCTCCGGCATAGAAATTCGTCCAGACAGTGAATGCAAGCACATAGGCAAAAAAGTCGTCTCATTTCCTCATTAAGGAGACCATCAACTCTTGAAATATTTCTTAGCGGTATTCGCGACGGAAAAAAAATTAAAGAGCACCGCATTTTTGGATCATTATTGCGCATTGGAGTCCATAATTAAGGCGCAGCGGAGATATATGACAATCCAAGAATATCTGACCTTGACTCGCAAACGTTGATGATCAACAGCCTCATTTTTAAATCCTTCACGCGCCAGGCGAGACAGAGCGGCGCCTTTTTACTCAACGTATTTTAACGGAGCAAGCATAAATTCAGAAGAGATTCATTCTTCATGAATGTCTAAGACCGGTTTCAGCTAAGGTTCATAGTGTTCGGTAAAATTTAATAATAATGAGACGTCTCCACTCGCTTAGTTAAAAAAACTGTTGCACTAAGTTCTCATGTACAATGACTCAAACATTCTAGTAAGGTTTTGTACTTTGTCAAGAATTCACTAAAATAAAAATGTCACTGAAACTTCCACTAAAACAGTAGATCTTCACCATGATATATTATACTGATAGCGTATGTTTAGTTGAACGTAAACGTAACGTAAAACTCTGCTCATTACCTAATTTGCTGAGTCATTACTTCTTCGTTTATTTCCATCACTGGTATTCATGACGGGAGAACTTGAAGAGCACTGCATCTTTTGAGTTTATCATTGCGAATTGGGGTCCATAATTAAGGAAGAGAGGGAAGAGAAATAAATCTAAGAATGGTCTGACCTCAGAAACGCTGAAGAGCAAATTCTTTATTTTTTTAGCATCTCATTTTTTTAGCCCGGATATAGCGGCGCCTTCAACTCGAAGCATTTCAGCGGAGTTGAATCACAGAATCACGTACGTCTAAGACCGGTTTCGACTATGATGCAAAGCATTCGTTAAAAATGTATAATTGCGAGACGCATCTCCTGGGAATGTGAAAAAGGACTCAAGGTGCTTGGTTTAACGAAAGATAGCGCCTGTCATGGCGCCAATGTATAAATAAGGACTAAATAAGAACAAAATATGTGTGCAAAAATTTGCTTTTAGAATCATGATAACTATTTTCTATGATACATAGAAATCTATTAATATATTTACAAATATTTTCTAACGCGATGCATGAATTTAAGATCTCAGAAATTTGTTTTTTGTTGAAGATCCAATTCAATGCATTCTTATTTGTGACGTTCAAGTGAATTGATATAATTGTTTTCAGATTTCTTCCTCGGTTGACTTTAGTTCAAACTAATTTATTTTAGTAAAAATATAAAGCTGTTCTTGATCACCATTCTTCACAAGATGATATTTCAGTTTAGGGTCTCAGACTCGGTAAATTGAGAATTACAGTTATGTTCATCCAAACAATAAACATTTAGATTGAGATATTCATCAAAGTTTTTTTGTAGTGATGCGACAGAAATTATTCCAAATATGATTCCCAGGAGAAAAGTAATGCATTTCAAAAAGGTCAAATGATGAGGTCAAAATTAATTGAAATGTTTTGAAATGAGCATAAAAGGTCATAGCACACATAGCACATAAATGGATCTAGAATATATAAGAGTACAAACATATTATGAAAATATTCAAACTACTTGTAAAAATCTGATGTCACATACTAACCTTGATTGTACCATGTTATTCAAATAAATAAAAGTTTAACTTGAAAACTCACCATCTACCATAATTTTCGCGCACATTAATAGGTAGGCATGGAATTCAATATCACTGGAGCGACACCAGGATGCAAATTAAAATTTCATCCTCGCGTGAGTGATTGCGAGTTACGCATTAGGTATACTTGATACTTCAGTATGGAAACATCCAATTAACCAAAAAATCTATAACTCATAATGGGAAATGATAACGACTAAATTATTCAATATAAACTACGAATTTTTATGAACTTTGTTGCATTGAAAAAATATCGAACAAGCTGAAAACGACGCAATTACCTTCATTTAGCTCATTAATATTTGATTGCATTCACGCGGAAGATATTCTAAAAAAATAACACACAAAATCAGTGAAAATATTGAAAGAATCGTCAACACAACCTCGAGGCTATTAAGTGTGTTCAATGTTCTCCAAATTATTTATTTTTAGATAAAAGGATTTCCAATGGAAATTAATGAGTTCGAACTATTTAAAAATCCAATTTATATAAATGGAACAATTTTCTGTATATTTCGATGATAGATCATCGTCTGGGCCCTGATTCACAGTTTTCAAAGATAGATATTTTATTAGGTGAAGCAGTTCATGTATAAGAGCATCTGGCAACGAAAATTAGTACTTAGCGTGAAGATTATTTGGAGAGTAATGCGTTAGAAAAATAATAATCTAAAATAATAAGAAAAGTTTCGACACTTGTTAAGACATAATTCAAGTATAAACACAATTGTAAAAACTAGGATACGGAACATATTATTGGACGGTTCAGAAACCTTGTCTGAGGAAAGTGGATGAAGAGACAATTGGGGATAATGAGATGTGGATTTAGGGAAGAATGTAATAACTATTTTAGATAAAGAGGAGAACTCGGAGAAGTGATAGATTAGGTGGAGAAAAAAAGAATGTTATTGGGTGAAATTGAAAGAGGATAGAAATTTTGATGGAGGAGATCATGAATGGCAGCAAGGTAATTGTCTTTTATATAAAGAATAATGTTAGATTAGTGGGAAAGAGGAAAGAACAGAATAAGCATTTAGTATGGCACATGGATTAATCTGGGTAAGCATAGAAGATTTCTGTAAAATAAATTATGCTTCGAAACGTAAATATTTACTTTTCACAAAATGGTATTTTTTCAATATCGTAATTTTACAAGTAATACTTAATCCCAAGAGCACACTGAAATAAAAATCATTCTAGGTACCCTCAAAGTCACCCTACGGTTTAACAATGAGTAAAGTCATAGTATATACTATGAGAAGCCTTCAATGACAGTAATCTAGGGCAATGATACCAATTCAAGCTGTGCAGAAGAGGCTTATAATTATCGCTGTCGCTTGCGTCCAAGCGCTTTTTAAAATGCAATCACCCAGTCATCGGAGGCACACTCACGGAGAATGCTTCTTTTTCAGTAGATCCGCAGAGCCCTTTGCCTTACTTTGCTGCAAAGGGATATATAGCGTAAAACCTTTAAGATATGTTTACACATAGTTTTTAAGAACACGAAGGAAAAATTGAGGGTATTGATAGAAATATAAAATATTTTTTTAAATTTTGTGGTGCATAAGGAAAAGAGCGAGAAAGAATGAAAACCACTTGAAACAAGAAAAGGAACCAGCAAAGTACGTATATTGTGACGATCCCTAACCGTAACTTTATCGAGACACTACGAGCCAATGGTAGTCACGAACGGGGAGACCGATACCAACACATCATCATTCCCACGACTCCGGTTCCACCCCCTACACATCGAATACACAATCAGAATTGTACACGCGCAAGTAAGCGTGAATGCTTGCCAGGGAGCTGCGTTGTCACGGCCAGATTGTTCCAAAGCGTGTTGCCTGGAAATACACTCCTCAATGGATTTTGAGGGTCTGTTCCCCATGTCGGATTTTCCTATTTCGTTGTACTGAGGGCATTTAATCCACTTATTTTTCAACAAATTACACCTGAATTTAATTTTTCAACCTTTTTCCGAAAAAAAACAAAGTTATTAGTAACAGTTATTATGCTAATCGGCTTTTCCAAAAGTCTAACAGTTTGAAATTTGGGAGGGACAGTATTTCCCGTTGATATAGAAGGTGATTTACGTAGTACTTCACTTATAAAAATAATTTCCTTACAATCCTCCCTTGTCCCACTTAATCCAAATTATTTTCTCCAAAAATCCTCAACAATTTCACATATATTTTACACGATAGGTTTTTTTGGTGTCGTATTATTAAAACTTATTGTCTGAATAACACAACGAATTGGCTCAATTCCTGAATAACATCAAAAGAAAAGTTATTGTATTTGCATAACCCTCAAGTTACCCAGCGGTGTGCTCATGATTCAAGTTATAGGTAGTAGATACTATGAGGAGCTGAAAAATAAGTAATCTAGAACAAATAAATTACAATAAACGAAGTTGAAGGAAAGATGTTTTGAAGTCAACACTTTGTAATGCGAATTTTAAGGAAATGAAGTTAGGGAATTGGCATTAAAAACCACAGTAAGACACAGAGTAGAATTGGCTACAAATGTGTGGGAATCAATCAAAATCGGTAACTAAGAAAAAAAAGGAGAACCTGCAAAGGAAGGCGGTTTCGTGCTTAGAAGAGACAAGCGTTACGACAGTGTGACTTGTTTGTTTGGGCTTGGACACCTTACGTGCTTATCGTATCTTGTCACAGTGCAGAGCATCGACAAGATTGAAATGTCTACAAAAAAGCTTATATGGGCAATCAGGGATGGGAAGAAATTACCAGACGGCGAGGTAAACCATTTTTTTTGGGAAGAACTCCCATGAATTTAAAATTAAGGCGAGACAGCAGAAAAATGACTTAGGAAAAATATTCCTTTGTCAACCGTTGAATTGAAAATTGGAAAGGCTTACCTAAAGAGATCTTAAACCCTTTCCCAAAATGGCTCAAAATATTTAAGGGGAGGCTTAAAACAATTGCCAGGATGAAGTGATACTTATCTGCCTTTATCCTGCTTACTGCGTTTAATTTCTCTGTTCACATTACCACCAGGCATTAGCCTAATGCAGTGTACTGATTAATAATAACATTTATGTTGTGCATAGGAGATAGGAACATTATATTTAAAGAAAATATATCACCATGTTTATTGGTGGTGGTGAAAATGCAAACGAAAGGCATGGAAAAGGTATTGCATTTAAAGCCGGGACCTTCAAAGTTGCTACTATCACGTGTTGGTAATGAAAAAATAAAGTGTCTGATAAATTAACTGATTTATCCTTAGGGGTGAACCTACCTGGTTTAAATTATATCACTATTTCCAATCTGGTGTGAATTCTTCGAGCTTCAGTTCAAGATGATTCCCAACAGGTTATCTAATAGCATTGCAGTCAAGCGTTTACTTTTATAACAAAGTTGTTGTTACAAATGGGAATAACCTATGATATTACCGACGCCGCGAAGAAATCTTTTCTGAGATACCATATACTGGACGCGTGATCTAAAGACGTGCAATCTGACAAGGGGAAAGTGCCACGCTCCTTAAAACTTAGGAGTTAAATGGATATAAGATGAACATTTTTCGAGTATATTTATCATTCCTGTTTGCTCGTGTGGTATTAAGCAGTATGGTGTAAAACCAATACAATTATTCCTTCAAAAGACCAAATCCACTGCGCTGAAACTAAGAAACAACACAAAGTAAAATTTCAATTCTGACTCCTCCTTCAAAACTTGAAAAAATAATTCAACACACCATTCAATTGCCGCTTAACTGGGTCCACACAAAAGCAATGATATGAAACAGCTGAAATACTGATGTAGCTAGCACATTACTTTCTCCATTCTTTAGAACCCTGTTTAAAAAAATTAAGATTATAGACAATCCAAAGGATTTCGGAGAATATCCTTCCGCACTGATGTTTTTAATAAGTAGTTCTAACGTAGTACAATTTGATATCTAAAAACCACAAGATTAAACATCTTAGACAATAATATAAAAACATTATTTGATTTTTATAGGAATTATTCATTATAGAATATGCTTTCTGCTTCTCTGAATCAATTGATTTATTTTACGAGGTGCAACCTAACATCCGAAATTTCCTCGTAAAAGTCATAAAATTTAACTTTAATCATAATTTCCACCGTCAACCTCGAAATGGCTACATCGTGGTTCTATACAATTATTCCAGCGTTTTTCCCACTGTTGGAAACACTCCTGGAAGCCTGCTGGCTGCAGGTTGTTCAAGATTAGTTGCGATTCCGCTTGGATCTCTTAAATGGAGTAAAAACGTCACCGTTTCAACTGGAGTTTCAATTAAAGAAAGCGTAGAAGTCGCAAGGGGCTAGGTCGGGCGAATAGGGTCGGTGGGGGCAGTAGTCACGTTAGTTTTTGTCAGTAAGTCCCTCACTACGAGCGAGGTGTGAGCAGGTCCGTTATCGTGGTGAATTGACTAGTCCCTTTTCTTGAAATTCTCAGGCCGTTTGTGCCTCACAATTTTCTTCAGTTTTCTCAAGACGTCGCAGTAAAAACTTCCCCGTGACAGCCTAACCAGGTGAAATGAGTGTCAAAATAAATCACCAGTACCTATTTACTTGATGTTGCTGCGAAACTTTTTTCAGACACGAAGAGTTTGGCTTCTTCCACTATAAAGATTACTGTTTTGTTTCAGGGATATCACCATACACCCATAATTCATCGGCAGTTATGATTCCGGAGAGAAAGTTTGGGTCACCTCGAACTGTTGCTTGGTGCTCAGCTTGCGCATCAACCCGATTATCTCGGGACAAACTTCGCTGCAATTCGTCTCGTGTTCAGTGCATCGACTAGGATGCGTTGATACACCCTGTATGACAGTCCAGCCCTAATTCAAGCGTCATTAATGGCCATTAATGGTCACGTACTTTCACAATTGTTTCAGGAGTTGTGTACGATGATGGTCGACCCGAATGCTTCCAATCCTCCACAGATCCCGACCATCTTTGAAACGCTTAAACCATTCAAATGTTCTAACTTGTGGAGCTTACTCTCCGAAAGCTTCCTTTAGAATTCGGTGGGTTTCAGTAGCAGTTTACTTGAGCAGGAAATAAAACTTAATGCAGACAAACGTAAAACCTTCACATAAGACATTTCGGAATTTTCAGTCAGAGAAGAACAGGGTGTAACGAAATCAAACAAAGCTACTAAGAAACGTGCACTCACCAACATCTTTCTTGGCAGACTGGCATCTGAAATATACACCGAGTGGCATCTAGCGGCAGAAGTTCATACTACTACTGGTTTGGGCGGAATATATAAATTCTCGGAAAGTTCGGGTAGCATCTCGGAAATTTTGGGTACCAATATTTTACATCCTATGCTGGACACAATCCGGATAAAGTTTTGTATTATTGTCTACGTTTAATATAAATAGGTACATAGCGTAGTATTTACTAAATAATGTTTTAGTGCATATGCATTAATTACAGTAATCAACCCGAAGGTCGGTTTTGTAGGCGAGGGTAGAGCTCGCCCAGTACTACCGGGAATCGAACCCCAGTCCTTCGGTCAGCAGTCCAGCGCTCTAACCACAGGACTACCACGTCCCTTTGCATTTGCATTATACAAAGAAAAAATATAGCACTTCAATCTGACTATGCGCCCAGCACAGAACGCCAAACGTTGAGACAAAATCAATTGACACAGGGAAGCCGAAAACATTTTCTAATCGATCCTGTCATCATTTTCCTTTACTTTAACGAATTATGAAATTTTTCTCACGAATCATAATTGAAGGCTGATATTTAAAAAACCGATCTCAAGATTGTAACAACATTCAGTGTATGACATGAATTTTACAGTATAATGAATGACATGAACGTCCTATGGGATAGATGACATAGATGGTAGCGTGCGACGTAGCCAAGATGGCTACGATGGTTTTTACGGAAAAGATAGATTCCCGGGACCACTCAGACCGTCTCCAGAATTTCCTTCTCCGTCCACTCGTGCCGCACCTTTCCTTCAAGAAGCGGGACATGGGAGCTCGACGGCGACATGAATTTTTCTGCCGAAAGCAACGATAGGAAATTGAAGTCCATTTCAAAGTCAGGTGAACGGAAGGAAGTAACAAAGAGTCGATGGTCGTCACTAACCAGTGAGGTGACTTGGTGTTGCGGATTCCATATTTGAGAAAATCTCGATATTTTTCAGAGGTGGGAGGTTATTGTATCTATCCATCCGTTCATATTAGCAAAACGATTACCTACGTAGGTGTCTCGATGAAGATAGAGAACCCGATGCCCACACACACTGAGCATTTGAGCGCGGCGTAATCTGCGGGCAATGAATTTTTTTGCTTTGCCAATGAAAATGAAAGAGTGGTGTAATTTCACAAATAAAAATTGATTAGTCCCTCACACCCTCACAATTTTCAATACAATTTGCTTTTGACTCTGGCGTGAGTTCGAGTGTGCGCGTGAAATAAAATGATGAAAGTTTATCACAAGATCATAAAGAACCTTATGTGGAAATGAAGCATTTGAACTGTGAATAATTAGGGATCGTCCGATTGCTACCACAACAAAATCGGATTTTCTGCAGTGGCATTTAAAATTATATTATAATATGTTTCAAACGAGTTCCAGCGGATAGTAGCGGGAATTCAATTTCCAATTTGAACGTGTTAATTCAAGGATATTGCGCATAGTAGGTAATTTTTGCGAAAGAAAATCTAAACTCCAACGGACACTTCTCATTTAAAATAAATCAATAGAACTTAGGAAAATATTGTTGAATATTTCATCTTGTAGTCATCAAAAATTATATTATTTCAAATAAGAGATTTCCCCGATAATATCATATCCATAGGTAAACTTTATAAAATATTTGGATAAAGATGAATAATGCAAATATAACGCGATGGGATACTTGCAAAATGAACATGAACGACTATATTAGTGCAGGGAATCAATTATAGTATTGAATATTTTATATTTTGTGTCATATAGTACCTACTATAGAAAAAAACTCATATTTAGCACTCTTGTGCCAAAGGTTTTCTAATATCTTTTGGGTAGGATATTTAGATAAAAGAAAATAAGATGTAAGAAAGCGGTTCATGCAAAATTAAATAATACTTAAATCACTTTTATATTGCTGTGATACGTAGTTCAATAGGATTAGCAGTGAAAAGAAGTGGGTGAAAAGAGAACTTTAGAGGGAACTCTTTCATGAAAAAGAGAAACTTTCTGGTCAAATCCTGATTCAGGAAATTTTTGGGAAAGGAAAAGCATTGGGGAAGAACTACGGGGGATAGCCAAGAATAAAATACGAGAGGCGATGGAAAACGTAAGCGTAAGGAACTGTGAAAAATAAAAAGGTCAGCTAGTAACAGGATATCTAGGGGGAGCTACTGCTCACCGATGTTCAGATTGGTAACACACGATGTTGAAAATTCCAGGTTTGGGAAATTAGAAGTAATTCCCACATGCATGGAAATCAACGTGGAGGTCATACAAAAATTTTACAATAATCTTCTGTTGGCTGAGCAATCAACACAAATGATTGAGCTTAGCACTACGAAAAGGGTTAAAGAAGATAGCTAAATGAAAAAAATTAGTAGCATTAAAGACATTTTTCAACCTGAAAAGAGAGGATACAAACGATAATCTAAAACGTCAAAATGCATAGACAGGAATCGTTCAATTGTTTTCAACAAACACGGTCAACGACAATTCAACGGATGATTACATATTTTGAAAATATTGAAATCGGGTTGTCTTGGCATTATGTAAATAAGAAAAGGCTATTCAAGCTTTATCTGGGTGGATTAGTTACAAAATGTTACTTTTTACTTGAGTGTCGGTAGATATTTCCTACTAGGTGTGTTTCAGCATCGAAATGTAGAGACATTTGGCTTAATTAGACAGCACGAATCGAGGAACATCGAAGAAATGTTGTATTTCATCATTCGATCACACGGCTTTCCAAGCCACGTGATAATGGGTACACTCCTTTTCGGAAAAAAAATCCTTGGTGCTTCCCCGTGCGGCAAATGTCCATGTTGGAGATGGAACGAGACCACAGGGGATCGGGGCATGGCTTTCCACACTCAGTTGTCTTTAAACTTAGCAACTTCGCACGAAGCTATCTTGTGCCATTAAATCTTGGAATATTCCGAAAATGCATGAGAAAAATAATTCTACTACATGTATATAACTAATTTTGTTAAGTTTATAAATGATCATGAGATGATGATGAAATATTTACAATTTTATTTTTGGCTCTCAGTACTTTGGCTTTCCATTTTGACTGTGGGATGAAGTATTGCAATCATATGTTTTTCCAATTCACCAAGGCTCTTAATAACGAAAGATAAATTGTTACCTTGCCTATTGTGGCCAAATATCCGCGCTGCCGTTCTTATCTATTCGAACATGGAATATATACTCTCTCTCTGTATATATAT
>LYUA01000207.1:1759715-1769933 GCA_002093875.1 Calopteryx splendens | reverse complement strand
GGGGAGGGGGCGAGCGGGTGAGGGGAAGGGCGAGGAAACGGGGAGAGACGAGGAGTTAACGGGTAGTAAAACGCCATTTGGAACACTTCCGCCGACTGACATCTGAGAGGGAAGGGAGGGAGAAAAAGAGTGGGAGGGGAACGGGAAGGGGAGTGTGAGAAGGAACGGGGGCGCGGGGAGGGGGTGGGGGAGAGGAAGTGCGCTTTTATTTCGCCAACCGGGCGCTAAAAAGAGAGTTTTCTCTTTTCATTCTCTCTCTCTCTCTCACTCTTCCCTTTTTTTCACTCCGTGTCCATTTTCTCCCACTCTTCCTTTTTTTATTAATTTTTCTGAAAAATTCGCCCCCGTGCTCTCCCCGCAAAACCCATATATCCTCTTCGGGGTCGAGGGAAGTATTTGCGGGCTCTGCTCCCCCATCCTCCCCTAATAAAAGCACCCCCAATTTTTCTCCCAGGAGAGAGAAGAAAGGGTGCGGAGCGAGCGGGAGAGGGGCCCCGCGTTAAGGGTGTTGCCGGAGATCACTCTGAAAAAGGGTTAGAGAATGGAACCGGGGTAATTGAAAGAAATATCGGGTGCGAAACTGGATACAGACGTGCCCTTTCATCCGTAAGCAGCGTGGTATCCCTACTCTTCAAAATTAACGAGCGTCTATCATTGGTCTATCACTGTGGGGAAAATACAATTATCCAATAACATTTTACCTGAAGAGTGCCATAAACAATTTTACATATTTGCCGAGCATTTATTCAAATATGAAAATAAATCAACTCAAGCCAACATATTAATATTATTATAACCACACGAGCAATTTTCATCGTGGTATTTAATCAGCTAAAATGATTCAAAACAGAGACGGATACCCATCAGTATGGAGACCGATAGTAATATTGAAGAAATTACCGTCGCAGTATCATACAAGCATTTGAAAGTATTGAAGCTCATATGGGGTTTCGACCATCGTCAATATCTAGTATAAAGAGACCTTCTCTTATTCATTTATCTGAATCATGTGTGGACCTGAAATTATCATGGTGAATTATTAAGTGAGGGCATATTGTCTACTCAAATAGAGGGAATAGCTAAGGACCAATAGTAAAATTGCTGCACCAAACCGTTCTATTTAAAAGGAGCCTGAGGAAATGTAGAACGGATACTTATAACTAAATGGCATACCTTCTACACTTTTAAGTGATTTTTTGACCGAATAACAGCATAATGTAAAATATTTCGGGCGCAGAAAAAATTATGAACGATTTAAAACATAAGTGACGTAACGTTTACTAAAGGAATGGTGATGATGAATGGCTGGCTTAGAAACCACCTTAAAATAATTTGGTTATTTATTTTCCAAATTATCATTCAGATGGTGACCTAAATAAATACTGAAGGGATATTCTATTTTCTGCGTGTAAAGTGTACGACACACAACACTAGCTATTTTATTCCGTAATGGAAACAGAGCCACAATTTCAAATTACTGAGAAAAAGGATTAATTTAGTAATATTATGAAAATTTCGGGGCGTGATTTAAGCACTGGAGCAGGAGATAGGCATAGAGATACCTAAAATAATAATATAAATAAAATAACCGTATTTACTGCCGTATAAAGCTCATTGTCAATAAATGAATCGCACAGTTCACCTCATTAATTTCATTAAAAATACTCCGGGTTCACACCGCACTATACCAAGGAAAAAAATCAAATTAACTAATTGACAGAAATGAAAATGAGTTTAACTACTAATAGACTTACCTATGCTATATTTTCAGCGTTATATCGGAATTTGCAAGTATTCTTCAGGGCAACGCCGGCTGGAGGGAAAATATTTATAGTTTGTTACACCCATAATTATTCAGGGTTTTGAAATTTATTGCACACAGAACAGAAGGTATAGAGTTGAAGGAAACCAATTATTTTTATTTCATCCCCAGACACTTCTGGTGGTTCGAATTCCCTTGAAATCCCAATAAGCCACTCTTGGCTTGTTATTAGGTTTCCTAGGGGAACTACCCGAGTTGGCACAGTACCCAGGCACAATGTGGGACTCAAATCCGTTACCTTTGGGCATGGGTGTTTGAGTTACGCCTAGGGAAATTAAATTAGCTGTAAAGCAAAAAATGGTCATATAACCCCAATCCAAATTTAATGTATCTCCAACTTTTGCTGCCATTGCTTTCCCGCTGTTTTAAATATTAAAATAAAGCCTCCGTTATAGATGAAGCTTTTGAGGAAGAAGTGATATGTCCTCTCATATATATCTCACATACTGTCTCACCCAGGTAAGCAAATAATCCAACAACACTCTATTGACTTGCTTGTTTTCAATTAATTTAAATATTGTTCTCATCCCATTTTTTAATCCGATCCCTATCCAGTTAGTAGGCTGGAGGATAATCAAACTAAATTAAGGTACACAGTTTAGTTGCCGACCATATCTCAAAGAAGATAGTACCAACGTTTAGAGCGGAACTCTGTAAAATGCTTCCACAGAAATCCTATGCGTAAAAAAATCATTTTTCGCATACGCGAGAGGAGCGTTTCCTAGTCAAGCACTCAAGTTGTTGCATTTAGTATCGCTTGTGGTTCCACTGCATCTAGTCTTGGGAAACCAATATCTCAAAATGGAGGCTCAACTATGCATATTATGAAATTAAAAAACATTAAATATCTTTTTTATTTACAGCATAATCATTGCAAAAAAGGAGCGTCTTAACTTATTTGTATTTTAGGACCAGTTTAAGGTATTTGCTTCTTCCTTTGCTTTCCCATTACTTACGAAAGACGAACCTTGTCCGCAAAAGACGTCCTTTGTAACTTTTATGGCTATATTAAGGAGAGAATGCCGATAACAAGCAGCTGACTTTGGCCATACCTCTTTTGTTTCCTCAAACTGGGTCACGCGCACCGTTTTCCGCACAGCTGCTCTTGGAGAGCTTTTCATCCTTCAAAATTGACTGATTGGTGCATCTACGTGCAATTGGGTAAAGGCTAGCGTACAACTGGAGTCCATTCTTCTGAGGACCTGTTTCATCTCTATAAGTTGCGTAAAACCTAACGTTTGGGCATTAGAAAGAGAGAGATTTCCAATCTCCTTACTTGAAAATGTATTCAATGGAGGGTAAATACTTCTATTTGATAAAGCATGTTATCATATACATATTTTGTAAAAATAATATCAATTTAGTTTCATTTTATTCAATCAATTTAATTTTTAGAGAAGTATTTGAAAGAAATGGCACATTGTAAAAATTTTATTGATGTGCCAAAAAGATTCATTTTAGAGCTTAAAGTAAGGATGAAATTGTTGTGTAAGTAATTATTTCATCTACCTTACTTCTTTTTAACGTCCTAGGATTTCAATATTCATTTCAAAATTTTTATATCATGGCTAGAATCCACATTTTCTCAGGGAAGACATGTTCATTTTTTGAAGAAGTTTTAAGCGCTTGACTAATCTAATGCTGTCTATCAATGCAAGAATTTCACAGTGTAAAAGTCATTCAAGCATTCAATTCAACCACTTCAAGCTTGCGACCCGCGACTTCAATCCAAGTCTAAATTCCTGACAATAAGCTACTTCCATCGACACTCCTGCTGTCATCTTTCTACTCCCTTATACCGCCTCGTGATAAATTTATGAAATTTGAATGATTACTTCTACTGTGATACGGCTTTATTGTGAATCCTAATATTTCAATATCTCATGTGTATTTGTCAACATTCTCCTACACATATTTTGCCAAATAAATAGATCCTCCGTCCAGATTTCTCCTCCATTAAATTCTACTCGCTCTTTTCTTAAAGAGTCAAACGCCTATAAGCAATCGTTTCGGCTTTATCATCCTTTTCTCTGAAATTTTTACTAAAAGTTTTCCAACTTTCCTCAATAAAGATTTTCTCGACATTTAAGTTCTTTACTTTCAGAGCTCAAAGATTTTTTTCCCTTTCTTCATTTATCTCCTTCTCTCACTACTTATTTAACTTTACCAGGAAATTTTGAGATTAAAACAGTGTGACTTTTCGACAGGGACTTGACAGAAATCTTCCTCAATCAAATTTCACTCTGCGGTGAGTAATTTATTATAGTTATTTCAATCGCAAATGCTTGGAAATGTATCATCAATGGGTCATTTTATTTGAAAAGTGTACGAATATGTGATCCCAGTTGGCGATCAGGTATGTGAACTCGATTAAATGACCAAACCATGAAATGAGGAACACTGTATTCGTTCACTGAAATTTAATTGACGCACGCCAAGTACGCACGTCTTCAGATAACCGATGATGACCCCTATGCGTCGAAACTAGTAGTACCTCAATAAAATGTCAGTGGACGAATACAAAATCTTCCTCTTTTCATGAACTTCCGCATAGTTGAGCCTGAAACAATTGAATTCACCACACCATGCTAGGCAGAGGTGATTACACGAGTATGTTAAGTTAAAATAGAAACCCGAAAGCTTATCTAAACTCGTGAATGCCGTAATTGACATATTTTTCGAATGCATACTGTACAGAATATAACCATAAGAGATGGAAAATAATGCTCATATGAATGAAACTTGATTCGTAAGAAAAATTAGGATTTTTGTAAAAATGTTGGTGACTGTGGAATAATATGAAACTTGTGCTATGAGAGTTCGAATTCCCAGTTCAAACTGTACCTCATACTCTGCTAATTTGTTTTAAGTTACCATAGAATATATCCTTAATGTGCATACCTTAGACGAGTAAATGGTTTTGATAGTGTGAAATTTATACTATTTCTAGAATGTCCTGAGTTTACCGATAGTAGGATCTCCTACCGATACTAGGCTCTATTGCTTCAAAAGAATTATTCCAACTTTCATAAAGACACAGTTTACGTATTTTTTCCGATATTTAAACAGGAGTTAGAAATTTTCGGCAACATCATTTAAATATAATGACCTATTAAGCCTAAGGTGAACATAAACAGGAGCATTCTCCAAAGAAATATTATTGAACGGCCATAGTGAGCATTACTTAGCCTCAGAAATCATTTCAATTAACCTTGTTAACTTTTTAATAATTCCCTTCAATAACCCTAGAAAAATCATTTTAATCTATCAATAAAAGAGAAGTATTTGCACAACAATTTCAACCTGATTAGAAACTCCGATTCCACAGAAAAGCAAGTAGTATTTTAATTATTCCAGTTTACGTTTTAACTTGGGCCCAATGATAACTTATTTACACGGGACTTAAAATAATTCCTTTGAGTATCAAACAGGTGAAGAAGAAATCCAGGATTGCTCAATCACTCTTCTTATTCATGAGCACCATTTTGAGATGCGGAAATATATAATGAAATTTTCTACAGCTAATGATTAATCATGAATGTTTATACATATTTTAAAATTTTCACCGGTTAGTGATTAAGAGAGAAAGAAAATGGAAAGCGAAAATTAACTCAAAGTAACACTTTAAAAAACCATATTTTTAACTATCTTAAAATGCGATTGCGGCAAATTATTTATACAGAAGACTAACTCAGAGAATATAATAAATAGAAAGTTAAATTAATTAAATAATAGAACGTGTGGTATAAGATTAAAAATTTAACTCCTGGATATAATTTTTTTGGGAAAGTGTTTTAACCTTTAATTTAGGGCATAACTAAGTGCTAAAACCTAAGCCCCTATTTTCACCAAAATATTCGATAATTGGCATCTTATAAACAGTAATTTTGCTTGAACCTGTTTCAAATTCGGAACCGCTCTCGGATTTTTTGAAGAAGGTCCCCAAGAGATGAATTCCAATGATATATCATAGTGGTAATTCGGTGAATTCAGGCGTTATTCAATCATTCGTAATTTAAAAACGGACACGTAGGGGTTCGTTCCCCCCTCATAGTGCGGCGTAAAGTAATCGTAGAAAGGAAACGAGATGCTCCCACACATATAACGTTAAACGATGGACCTGGAGGCCGTGATCTGAATTTTATGCCCAGTTCTGTCACTTCTCGGTCAATTTACCTCCTTTAATTATGCTTCGTTAATTTCAACGGAGAGGATTAATCGGATGTTTGTGACTTTACGGTTTAATTAAGAAATATCTCACGACTCCACTCACAACACTAGATCCAGACCGCGACTACTCGCACCAAAAGTGTTTTGACGAAAACAACCGAGGGATAATTCCTATTCCGACTTCAACGAGCGGATGGCAAAGTTCTCAAATTTGGAATGCAGATGGCGTTTCCTCTTGGTCCTTGACGATTGTTGAGTGCCGTGGGGAGAAGAGCATCTCCCCCCGGCCAACTTCAGCGTCCTCTCCTTGGAAGCGCTTTGAACTACTAAAACTACCGAGCCAATTCACATCGATTCCTATCCGATCTAATTGAAATCAAATTAGACTTCTCCCAGAGGCAGGCTGTATCGTCCGGGGAAGATGACTTCATTTCCAGCACAACTTTCCTCCTTTAAACGGATCACCAGAAGAAATTGGACGACATTCGAAGTTTAAAATTATGTAAATCATTACTCAAAACAAAAAAATAATAATCCACTATCCGATGCATTGACTTCTATTGATATGTTCCAAACCACCATGAAACTCGTTAGAAGTTTCGCAAAGGATAGACCTCGGTTGTTAATTAATTAATATTGTTATAAAATAACTACATTTTCATTCGTGGCATTGAAAATCTTATGATCAGGGAAGTTAATTTATTTAAAAAATATAAGACAAAATAAGATAAAATGTTTTCGAGTTTCCATGGACTTACTTATTTGACAAAAAACTAGATTCCAGAATTAAAAATGTGAAGAACTGGACTATCTACGATTTACTCAAATTCGTGATTTTCAGTACCAGAGAGAGTTAAGTTTTCAACCTTGACGGATCTAAGTTTGGATGTAAGATATCAGCAGTAGAGAAAATAAGTGTTATCGTAGCTGAAGATAAGAAAAATAATTGACTCAAAACCCTGAATGATACAGAAAAAAAGGATTTTGAACCCATGCCTTACCAGTATCAGAGTTTTAAGAATTCTTAAAAAAATATTCACCACGTATAATTAATGTGCATCAAAATTTCCAAGCTTTACAGAAAAACAATCTATGCTTTTAATCCCTCTTCAGTCAGCGAATATCCAAGTCCTACGATTATAATTTATAACTACAAAATAATAAAGTAAAATACGTGGATAACGCATAATTTTTAATCAGTGACAATTATGAGGGAAGAAGTTTACTTTGAGCTCTCAAATGATTACGGTTAAAAACAGACCATGGGAAATATGCCAACACCAAAGCAGGCTTTATTAAGGCCTTACACAATCTGGGATTGCAAGAACTCACCCCTTTTTTAGTGAAAAACATTCGGTAGAAAGACTTTGCTCAGAATTAAATTTGCATTGACTATCCTTTTTAAACAACGCTATTGCTGTAATATTCTTATTTAGCATTATGAAAATTATGAATAATAATCCTTAAATAAACCAAAGAGTTCGCACTTGACAAATAAATTTCTCAATCTTTAGTTGGATCTTATGCTTTCTCTATGATTGCATTTCCAAATAAAGTCTAAACTTAATCTTAAAGGTTAATCTAAGAAACTTTTCAACCTGAAATTTCCTCCCACAAATAAATGAAATATAATACAAAAACGCTAAATGGATTATAATACAGTAATAAATGCATGTACTACAAACACGGTAGGGTCAAACGGTAGATGTTCAAAGATAGATTTGGCCATTATGTTATTTACTTATGATTTTAGTAGATATTGAATGGCACAAAGAATTAACGATAATAATATAATGGTGTAAAGATAAATTAAGGATAAAAAAGTGATCAATGGAATACCGTACGTTCAAGGGAAATCGTAAAAACAATTTGATCAACCACAATTATCACCAGCAGGTTGATTTCCTCACCTATTGGCCCATGAAGTGAGAAATTGATACATCAGAGCAAGAGGCAACTTATTTTTCCACTGCCATCTAAGGGATGTTTTGGAAAGATCTGGTGCACAGAAAATCGCACACTTTTATTTCATTGATGAGTTGTTCAGAGGCATAAGTCAGATTCAAACACTGGACCCTTCGGTCAGGTACTAAACGCTCTACCCACTGGCTGATATACTTGCAATATTATTCAATGATTCAGTAATGTATAAGCGTTGCTGCTTTATATCTTTACAGTCTATTAAAAAATCTTACATCTATCTGTCTAATCATTCTTGGAATTATTAACTGTGATATCAGTCGTATCAACAGAACAGCCTACGTCTCTGTCCGATGAGCAGTCAAGCGCCTATTCAGTCGAGTTCCCAAGCCTATTGTTGAGCGTAGTAAAACTTTTATAGAAGTGATTTAAATTTGTGCTGATTGAAGCTACTCATACTTGAATAAAACATAAAAATAAATACGATACTTTGCTATGAAAGTGATAAATGACTTTAATTTATAACATCAAATGTTGAATCTACGCAACCTACCAGTTTTCCCCTCACAAGAACAGAACATATGCAATGGTGATTTGTATCTTTTAATTATTTTAAGGTATAATTCAATTTGATTTTAGTCATTAAGAGATATTACCTAATTTTGAATTTTTTCTGAGAATGATGGGGGTGTGGGAATAACCTACTAAACAATTATACATCTATCAAATCCGGTATCTTACAATTGTTCTTTGCCTGAGGAAAGCGAGGTCAGTTGCATCTCCATAAGCATTTGACTTTTGGGTGCTCTTTTATAGGTATAATGTCGCACTCATTTTCATATCACCAGTAGATTATTATAATTCAGGTTTTGGTGTTTAATCATTATTATAGAAAATGTTACTCTACATAGCCGGTAGCTGATGGGACAGTTAACGTATAAATCTTTAACGACAAAGGTCAGACGATCTATCTGATAATCGGGTAAAATCTTGAAATACTACCATGAATAGTAACCATCACTGAATTATAATAAAACAAGTGATTAAAAATTTTGAAAGAATATGAGCGGTAGGAAGTTTTTGTACCTAAAATGTGCGTGTTTGACTTGTTTGGTGGTGACTGAATGAAACAAATTGAGCATCTAACAATTAATCATAATTCCTCCACACTCATAATACTTGCGGGAAGGATAGTGCTAAATGGATTTATCCAAATGCACCTATGGAAGGAGTGATTTATGTAAAAAAAAGATGCTGTCTTGGATGCTGTAGCCAAAAATTATTTATTGCAAGCGTCAAACATCGCAGGAGGCCTGAACATAGAGCAGTCCGATCGCTTTAAGATACCTATGACAGAAAAAGAGAACAGAAAAATAGTAGAATAATGGACGGCACTCTCAGTTAGTTTTTCAACTACATTTTTCGTAAGGGAATGAACTGTGACGGACGAATGCGCGGAAATTTCCCGTGATAATAAATCAATAAAAAATTCATTAAGACACCAGATGACAAATGTTGAGTCAAACCCTGGGAGGGCCATATAGTATTTCATGCCAAATTTCCGAAAATTTATTCACAAAAAATGGGTTGTGAATGTAATTAAATATTGAATCTTCTTCAAGAATATAGATATGCACAACAGCATTATTCCCCAAAAAAGGTATTCTGCACTTTATCAGACAATGGGTAATTAGATAATATATACTTAACGCTCTAGCATTTATTGGAAACTATTCCCGAAACTGTTTTGAAAGTTGAGAAATGACCCTGGGGTTTTCGAAAAATACAAATTTTTCTACAGTTGCATGTCAGTCAATCAACTGAGAATAGCTACAAATTGGTTGTATCCGATTTACGTCCGATAACGCGGACACACCGATAATTACGTCCACTTATATATGCATCTGGAAATGTCACATTGAGTAATTTCGATATACATGTCGTAACGAGATTTTTATAAAAGGTGAACGATTTTTCATGGAGGTCACATGAACAACTGAGGAAAAATGAAACTGGAGGTGATATTTCGAAAATAAGGAAAACTGGAGGGCGAAGAATTAGTAATCAATGAAACGCAAATTTATAGAAAGTATAAGGGAATTTACATTGAAAACCAGAAATGTTTCATCGGAATGAATGCAAGAATGGCTCCTCTGTTCTCCACTGCATAACTTCTCCACCGGTATTTACCATAGCACCGGTAAACTGCGGCATTTTTCTACCATTGGTAATTATGAGAAATCCCCACGAAAATTACATGTCATATATGTGACTACTGAAGAAATTTACACAATACAATTTATTCA
>LYUA01000207.1:1718694-1733314 GCA_002093875.1 Calopteryx splendens | reverse complement strand
GCTCATTGTACTCATACACACAGAATCCAGGCAATTTGACACACTCATATGTATTACACGTTACCTAAGTCGCAGGATGTATTTTAATATATGTATATGTAATGGATTGATTGCAAAAGGTTCTTTAGCACCTAGGTTTATTTGCCATCAAGCGCATAGCATATTTAATGTTATGAAGTGATGAATGATATTGTTTAGAACATCAAAAAAAGCAAAGGACATAATTAAATCAACCAGGCATAAACTTATGGTACATAAATAAGTATAACATACCTAATACCACCAGGAACATAACCTCGACTGTGATCTTTTTCATATTTGAATAAAAACTATGAGTCAACCCTCACAGAAGTGTTTAATTCTTGCTGCAATTATGAAAAATTTCATTACTTATTTATATTTTGATATTTTTGTAAGACCACATTCATTGAACAACATTTTTTTTATCTTGCTCGAGAACATGGAGTAAAATTTGCATGACGCGTGTGAGTGAACGTGAATAGCGAACACTTTCAAGGAAAAAAAGACTGTACCATTTCCTGTCCACCATATGGTTTTGCCTAAGATATGTTTTCCAACATATCATCCAGCGCTCAAATCACACCTGATGGATGCCTGAACACCATTTCAACGTCAGTGGAAGATCAAACCAAGTGAATTTATTACATTGCTTTTTTCATATTTTTACTTAATACGACGAAAAAAGGACTTTGAATACAACATTGCAGATTAATCATCACTTGCATGGCTAATGATTTTGACTTCATTCTGATCGCAAATAAACTTTACTTACCTATTAAACAATCATCTTTATTTGTTAAACTTACAGTGAATTGTGAGTTTAAATTGCAAACTGCTTAGTTTACAAATGGATTTACGCCAGCAAATATAAGAGGCGATAATCATAATGGGGTAATATAAGACAAATTCTATATTTTATGGGTTTTATTTTGACTTGGGAAAATAAACATTGATAAATAATAAACTCAAGTCTTTTCGGTGAACGAAGTTTGAGCTCCTCGATTCGGTAAAGTTAATCTCGTTCTTGAAAGTTTTCAGATAATGCAAAAAAAAGGTATTGACTTCTAGAAACTTTCGGAGAGGCAGTTTTAATGCTGTATTTTACGATAACACCAGCTACGAGGGAATAAATAAACAAATGAAGTAAATAAGCAAAGAACAAAATATATTCAATGGCTCGAGTCATGTTAATCAATGCGGGAATGCTAAGGTTAAGACCACCGACTTCATTCCACTCCTTTTTAGCCCTCATCTTCTAAAGTGAAGGTTTTGAATTTCTAGCCATTGCCCTAACTTACAAATGACGTTATCTAATCATAACGATAACCCTCCTGATTAAAAAGAGGTGCCGTAGACCTTAGAAGGATGTCAGATTTAGAGTAAGATAATGATAAATGCATGGTGTGTATTTTAGGTTTTTCTAATCTAATTCTCATTTACATTAGGGTTAGTTTCTGGGAAATGAAAGGTCTAAAATTATTAAAAATTAACTTTTTATCTCAATATTAACGATTTACACTTATGAAAGTGGTATTTTCTTATTCTTCGAAAGAATAAGACATACGCAGGAGAAGTACATTTATGTATCAATAGTTAAACTAATAACGTGATCCTGGAAATTTAAAAAGTAAGCAAGGATTAAAAAAATACCTTCTCAAGATTTTCAAATTAATTTTTGCACTTAATTACCGCATCTATGAATTCAACTAACATTTTCAATATTTTTTAGTCATATAGTTTACCACAAATCGATTGCTTCATTCATAATAAATTTAGTCAGTTCATGTTTCAGGAACCCAGTTTTTAGCTTTCATGAGTTGAAATGATTAAGGAGATGAGTAAGGTGGCATGAAATTATTTTATGTACGTGTGGATTGCGATCCCTCCATTTTACTGCAAGCGTTCGCTTCAAAGGTTACTGGGCCAAAGTCTGACCTCATTCCAGCATGGCATCCGTCGGACCGAATTTCATCACCAACAACTTGAGTGAGAGAGGAAGATATTTCAAGCGAATAGGGTTGAAATTGCCTTTAACAGTTATCTCTGTACTTTAACTATAAAGGAAAAAAGTGACAAACACAGCGACCGTTCGACTCAGGTCACCACCAGTTCGTGTTTGACTACTCCGCGCCACCCCATCGGCCATTGGGACAACTGAATATTGCAACCGGGACGTGGCTACACATTCGGCCTCAAGTTTGCGCTCACTGACAGAAGTAATCACCGATATACTTAATATTCTTGTTCTTTCGACCGATTTCCATGAATTTCTTAAGTTTATATGCTACGGTTTGCTTGAATAAATGTCAATGTACTAACGAAAGAAATTCTGTACAGGAGGTGAGATATATATAGAGAGAAGTAATTATTACCAAGTAGTGAATGACAAACAGTGTGCATGGATACACTAGATAGGAGGAGAAATGTGGAACCCGGGTAGAAAGTTGTTCCGAATCACGCTCCCATTGTAAAAACGAGCAAGGACACAGTGTACCCTGTGCCATTTTAATTGGAAAACCCTTTCGCCAGTGAATGGTCAGCAATTTATTACTTAGAAACTCGCTACTAAATGAGATTTTCATTCCAGCGCCATGAGTTTCACGCGACCGTCGTGCGTAGAACGGGGATGATGTGCGGCTCGGAGATGAGTAATTATCACTTTCGCGGTTGGTAAAAAAAAGCAGAAAACTAAACGCTTGACCACCTAACAGAACATATTTCATGACTGTGACGTAAAATATGTCGAGACTCCGTTAAGTGGACTTATCCAGTGTTAGGAGAACTTGTAGTCCATTTGCGTTCGGGATCCAAAAGCAGTGACGTTCTGGAAATAGACTAATAAATTAACCCTAAAGGAACTGGAAATTAGGAAAAGCATTTATAATCCCAGATTTAAATCACCGAGCTTTTACTTGTATCCTTATACTTGTGAATTCAACGATATACGTAGATACTTTTAATTAAAGCACTGGTATAAATATTTCATATTACATATTACGTCTTGAATATTAATTAATCTAGAAGGATAGAATACGTTTTAATTGATTCTTAAAATGAACAGCTTTTCCTTTATTATGGTGAATATATACTGAAGTTTTAACTATTCAACTTTTTGAAACTATTATGACTTTTAATTACACCTTTTAATCTTCTGACGGATACCTACCTATTTTATAACAACTGAAGGAATTCTCTCTCATTTATTCGACTGAATAAAATTAAGGTAGATGTTGAACAAACCACGGTAAAGAGGTAGTAAAACACTGAATACCCAAGAGACTATCCTAAATGTCCTATTAGAAAATAGTTTGAATTCTAACGACTGCACGCGAGCATTATCCCTTAAAACATTTACGCCTACATCGATAATCCTCTTTAGAACACGCATGCTTGCGGAGGCTAAAATCACTGCAATCGTCCGTGACGGTATCAAATGACTAAATACACGCAACGAACAAAATGTTTTGCGGTCTAAACGCTAAAAACATTGATCTCTGAGAGTGAGATTTTTAGCCGAGAATATAACTATGAAACAAACTAGACATGCATCTCTAATGGAAATGGTGCAATGCGATGAAGCCTTCTGCTACTATCGATAGACTAATGCAGTAAGCGGCATTGCAGTGATAAGAGAACCGTCATTACGTCAAACGACTCACAAACCAACACATTGCTGGCGAATTCCTCGCGTCATCAGCATGAGATGAAGCAGATTAAAGCTTATATTCTGCATCGATGGCGGAAAAAGTTTATAGATCATGAATACACAGAGGAACTTGCCAAAGGGCCCTATGTATCTAAATGCATCTAACAATTTTACGTCATTCGTGCCTATTGATTGGGCCCATTTCGAATGCCATAATGATTATGTTTTGGATATAAACTGACGGATCCTCAGGGTAATATGGGTTCTTATAAATAAATTCAAAAGTACACACATATGAGGATAAACTATAAAAAGAAAGTTATAGGGAGCTTGGATTAAACCTGAATAACAGCAATTCTACTACAAAAGTATCAAAAGTTCATTGAAAAGTGACAATTAATGCAATTGGTATTCTATAGGAAACATTAAATTCGAGCCGAAATAATGACTTCTATTGTAATAGGTATTCCATTAATACAGGGTATATAGGGTTGAAAGTAATATTTAAGTATAGTTTTCCTAAAAACTACAGTTAATCAATTTCAGAATGGTTGTTTGGTAGAAATCAATATTTTAACGCATTAGGCACATCAAAATGACTGCAAAATTACACATAAAAATTATTTAAACAATTGCAATTATTAATTTAAAGTAGCAAGGACTGTTCATTACACAAAATTGAAATGGATTTCAGCACAGAAGTAAGCAATAAGCATAAACTAGTGATAATCGAAAGGTAGAAAGTTAATATGATTTGAGACCTAAAGGATCAAATTGAAAATTTATGGGATATGGTCCAGAAAGCTGACACATGTAATATTTAAAAAAATATCAAATTAATCATTTATGATATCAAAAGTGGTTTGGTATACATTTTATTATTTGTTTTGAATGTAGTGGCTCCTTAAATATGAGTATGAGGTTTAATGAGATAATAAGTACTGTATTCATCATAACGAGGTCTTTGCCAATGTCAATTATTAGCTATCACTTTTTTTCAGATTTTGATTCAATGCACGCAAAACCCTGTGCTAAACTTGTTTTTTAGCTTAAATACTAATATCCGAGCAATATTTGGCGTTTAGTAACTTACGTTTTAATATAGTATATTCTACTACAAACAACATGTTGCATATTGCGCCTCATGTACATAAAAAATTTAAGAACGACTAAAATGAGCAAAACACATTTCTGAATGAATTGATAAAACATACTATTTTAGCATAAAGCGAAACGCTTCTATTCAAAATTTTTACAAAACGTTAAGAATAATTTATCGTGCTGTTGCTCCATCTTGCTTTTTAAGGAAATAGAATTATATTTAGCACGTCGAATGCTATTATTTCGTGTCTTCGTAAAAGAAAAATATATTTGAAAATGTGTAATGGAAACGCGAACTCAAAGTTAGATGATATAGGGTGCAAGCTGTCAAACGAGTTTCCCACATTTCGCGATAATGCTGGTTGAATGGACCATTTCACTCAATCGTATGGTTTGCATTGAATGAGGCACGTTGCGGGAAACCATATCCGTTAAAAAAACTCAAGGCTTTATTGGCTGGGTGAGGAATGGTTAGATGCATAAGTGTCATATCACCATCCGAAAGCCGTTGCTTCCGTCCATAAAGGAAGATAGCAACCGAATGAGCCTCCATGCTGTTGACGGAACGAGAAATATGAGTAAAGTATCGAGAGTATAAATGTTATAGGCACACTGCTTCATGGGATTTATCTCACCATGTGAGATGATCGATTATATTTCATGTAAAAAATTAACCATAAAGTAAACATAATCTTAAAGTTTCCATAAATCCGAATTTATACACGTTAAATATAATAAATATTTTATTTATTAACAATTAAATTACAATTTATCGTGATAAATCGCTAAATTATCAAATTTTATGATGATTTTTCAATACCATGATTAAATCCAAGAAATCAATGACAATATTAATTAGAAGACAATGTCGGATTTGTCGCCACCACCGGTAAACCACTGATTAATCAGTGTATTAAGAAATATCACATTCTACGCCCTAAATAAAGATTTGGAGGAGGTAACTATTCCTCACTTCTATGGAGATCTCGTATCCATCTTCGATCCTGAGAGGTTGAAGGTTAAAGAAGGTGGTATTTCGAGCAATGTGGAAAGTTAATAGCTTCCAAAAGTATCTATAAAAACTCATCTTGAGATCAACCGACTGATCACTGACTTGTGCCACTCGGCTGTTGTCGGTTTAAGTAGATAACATTAAGATTCGAAAATACGCTGGAATTCTGTTTATAACTTGCCACGTATTCTGCCATCTCTGCTCGAGTTTTATCATCAGCTAACTTAACACGTAACTGGCTCGTGCAATTTTAGGTACCATGATTTATCGTGAAAAAAGTACGCCTTTATTTTGAATTAATAATGACCAGCATTTAATTCCTTCATAAAATATTATCATTAACATAATTAGACCTTTGAAATGTATTAGAGAACATAATTTCATGTGTATTCCATGTATTTTATGATCGACATGCGTTGATTTGACTGTTAATATCAATGATTGGAAGGAGATTTATTTATTTTACCAATACAGCGATGGGTAACGAGTATTTTGCAAGCAATAATTTTTATAAAGAGTGAGCTTCAATCCATCCTTTTTTTATTGCAAAGTATCTTTTTCTGAATGTTTTGATACACAACGACGAGTTACGAATAATGCCTCGATTTTCAACGCTGCCAAACTCACAACGTATGACTGGATGATAAGCATTCTCAGCATTTGCACATTAAAATCCTGGTATAAATTTACAGAAGACAAGCTTAGGTCTATAGAGGCATCTATGGTCAGGATGTTCATGTCATGTCAAAATGAAAACAGGACTTTTCACTGAAATTGAATCAAACATGGAAGGGAATCGGCATCATAACCGTGAATTATGTACACTTCTCTTAAGCTGTAAGTACTCTCATAAAATGATAGTGATGTAATGTATTTATAATAATAAGAAGGTAGACGTATTGTTAGAAAAATGAATAGAAATTAAATTATTTAAATTTGGGAAAACAGATCAGAGAAGAATGAAAGCCTTCGAAACCTGTTGTTGGAGACGATTGCTGAAGACCAAATGGACGGACATAAGTCAGAAATGAAGTATACAGAAGAGCGTTAAGGAAATTGACGAGGGATAAGGAAAGAGTGGAGGGCTCTCTACTAATGCTTGGATTTGAAGGACTAATATGATGAGTCAAAGTAATTGTCATTTTTTGTGCTTGTTACCATTTTGTGTAGAAATCTTCCTCAAATGAATCATGAAATTCAAATGAAACACCAAGTACGAACTCTGTGACAATGACTTTGATGATGATGGCGTTGCGAGCATCTTACTATAATTTAATCATAAGTTGATTGGCACTACAGCTTATTACATGTTAATCATCATATTTGGCTATTCTTTGGCTTTTAAACCGTCTTTAGGCAAAAAAGTAGGTTGAAAATATTATTCTAGTTCTAAAATAGAATTACTAATTTTACGTACAAAGATTGGTTTCTGTGTGTGACATCAAAAGATAATAAACACATCAGTTCTTAGATGCAATTCCAAGCGTTAAAATAGTTTAATATAAGCATGCATTCTCACTACTAGGTACAAACTGAAAATATACGAAAACGGGTATAATGGGCCCTTTTAAACAAATACGTCAGAAAAAGAATGTGCTTCATCCGTTATTCATTCCGTTAATGGTTTGTGCCTTACTTCAAACTGGAGATAAACGTTTCTCAATTTGCCTAACTATTGACGCAGCTGTGCGTTCCGCGGTTGGTTCCATATGGATTTATTTATCTATAATTCACTCTTGAAAACCATTGCAGGGGCCCAATCAAACTTGAGATTACGGCGGTCGGTGGAAAAAACCTTATTCATTGAGCATGTGGCGATTGGTTTGTGCCCTCCTTTAGATTTTTTCGGTATCTAGTTGTATTTTACTACGGAAGATAAATTATGATTGCCGAGCAATCGTCCTAAAGTTAATGAAATGCACTATTCTTTAATGATCTGTTTCTCTTCTTAAAAATCAATGTTTTAAATAATTTTGAAAGTGTAAGAACAGTAGAAGATCTCCCGCCAAATATCAACTTCATCACCGCCCTTAAAATTTACTCGCCTCCTGGTGAGAACAGATGTGTTCCTTGTCTCCCACAATCGGACGTAGTCCTTCATTAACTGGCGTCAGTTGACTCACGCTAGGAAACTGTTTGCCTTTCATTTATTTTGTCGACCATAGAGCTTCTAACCTTACCATTACCTCTACAACAGTCGAGACTACGAGCATTCCACTTGTATTCCTGTGGCTGCGTTCGGTACTAAAGGGAGAGGCAGGTAAATATGACAATTATAAAAGTACAGAGCGCCCTTTTATGAGAGCTGGTTGCGAAGGCAGTCTCTGCGGAAATTCTACGATTCTCGTATTTTTGGTTGATAATCACTCCGTAACTCGGTTGCTGCGGAGATTTTTTAATCTCCATCCGGTGTAGGTCCTCTCCCACACTATCTGTATTGGGAGAAGGAGAAATAAGGGACCACTAGCAAGGTATTATGGACCAGATGTCACCGGTGTGACAGAGGGGACTGATGCTTTGTCAACATTTTCCTCGTGCTATCCATTTGCCCGCTACTGGTAAGGGCCGAGTCTTTGACTGACTCAGTACATTGATACATAAAAACTGACCTTAATGCAATACATGAATTTGTTAACTAATTGGAATTAGGAAAAAGCGTTTATATCATGAATTTTCCAGGGAAAAATTAAACGTAGGTAATCTTGGAATAGCGTCAAAAATATGTATACCACCTCGAAAAATTGTGAAGATGAAACTTAGCAAAGAGAGAAAATATGTAAAATGAACAATTGAAAAGCTATACTATTTTTAACTGCCTAAAACAGTGTATTAAACAATCCTTTCATGACTAAGGATCCAAAAATTAAAAAATAAAATCATAAAGTAAGACGAAATTATTTTCAATCTATTGCTTATTTTGAAGAACGTAAATGCAACCATTTCAAAGAGAAATTTATATAAAGATAAACAATCTACTGCGCAACCGGCCTCGACCTAACCACGAACTGTAACTGTTTCACACTGTCTACCCTTCCCTACTCGTCAGAGTCATAAGCTACTAATGACGTTCAAAATTAATATCGTAGCAATGTCTATGTAAAAGCAGATTTAAAACCAAATTCTTGCCGCAGTTTTCCAGTGCACAGCATCTAATTAATTCCGTGCGTGCCGGCAACGTTGGGAGATTTATATTGTTTATTTTATAATTTTTAGGAAAGTCGTAGTGGTTTTGTTAAAAAAATAGAAGTGAATATTTTAATTTACTCTAATTTTAATTGTTTACAACACATTTATAATCATTATCTTGTGTATATTTTACTTTCGTATTAAATACTGGAGTATAATTTATTTAATGACAATTATTTAGCTAGGGCAGTTATTATTTTTATTTCTGTACACAATTGAATGTGTGGTTAATGTCCGTTACTCCCTATATTTGTGATTCTTGCAATAATTACGAAAGATTGGCGGAACTAGAAACAGTCGATTTTTAGAAAATATAATTCCCGCTCTAATGTAGTGGAATTTGTGCTTCAAACATGTTGCTATGCATTCATATAAATATTGTACAGTAATTTCCAAGAAGAATGGGTCTGACTAGATTATAATCAAAGATATAATACTTGCTAAAATAGTAAAAAATAATTGCTCTCTCCAACTTGCTGTTCATCATAACGAGACTTTCATAACCAAGGTTTGTCTTGTTTGAAGTAATTTCACGTCAAATTCTACCAATAGAAGCAATTTATATGTTCCTTATATGATTAAAATTAGCTTTACTACTAAATTTTTGTAATATTTTTTTAAGAACAAAAAATATCTTAATGAACATCAACTATAAAATAATTATTTAATTTATCAAAGTAACGTGGGAAACAAAAGTTGATTTGCCATTTCTTTATATTTTGTGAGCAAACATTAAAGTTAGCAGCATAATATGTAAACAAGTGACAACCGAATTGTTCGCCGCTGGCAACCTTCAATTAAAAGTTTGGAAACCCCACAGTTACGTATTCAACTGTTATTAAATGGCCATAATACGGCCTCCTTAATTTATCTGTCAATTAGTATACTGCTAACAAGACATTCGAAAATAAGTCATAATATCACCTCTTGATAATGAATGTTCGAAGTTAATCTGTACGGTGGAGGAAAAGGGATATTTGTCCTCGTTTGTGCGAGTAAGTAACCGCTGAATAACTGCTTATGTCTAGTGAGTTTTAGCTGAATCTTATGACTGTTATATTGGTTGATTAAGAAAATCTATAGGTAACAAATAAAGGAAAATGTTAACTTAACTCCGTCGTGACATTCTGTCTCGCGAAATAATAAAAAATCCATGGAATTTTTGACAACCGATACAGCTTTTGATCGCACGATATGCTACCCAAAGTTAACAACGGAAATAAGTACTTTGTAATCCACAAGAAGTATAATTTTACTTCCACATCGATCCACAAGAAATTATACTTCTTGTGGTTCGCAAAATACGCATTTCCATTGTATCACCATGGATTTCCACTAAGTCTCGGCCTTAACTATTTCTCAAAATACCCAAAGTTGTCGAGATTTTGAATAATCCGTTCAAACTAATTACAGTACGAACCTCTTTCGCTAGAGTCCACTTTGTGTGCATTTCAGCTAACAGTCTGTACATCACCATCTTCGTAATTGCACGTGTTTTTAAATATTTTTGTGGATTTTGCTACACCATGTTCTTCTGCGCCAGAGAATACCGAAATGACTGATTTGAAGGAGTAAAATTTATCTGCTACAAGTTTTATTTTAAACTCGTGAAAACTGCTTCTGGAACCCACTGAATGCTGGAGGAGAAGCTTTTGGTGAGCAAGAAGCAATATTCAAAGTGTAAGTCATTTAGGTATAGGTAGGCATAGACGGCATAGAAGAACTGGGTGTAGAAAAAAAACAAGGAAACACGTGTACTCACGAAGATGTCGCTTGGCAGACTGGTATTTGATTACAACAAGTTACATATATTGGCAGAAGCTCGTACAGCGACTGGTTTTGGCGAAATATTCAAATCCTTAGCAATTTTGGGAAAAACCTTTCCTATGAAAATATTTTAAAAGGAAAAATCACATGGACCACAAACCTGACCATCTTCATCTCTTTCAGAATGTAGCTGCACGAGCGAAATGATGAACACTTTTGCAAAACCGTTGAAACATGTAGGTACTCACCTGGAATGTAAAAGAAAGGTTTATTTAATGCATGTCATTATTATTCGCCCTTCATGCTTACAAAAATTTATGTAATATTCATGAAAAAGATATTAATTAATTTCAGTTGGCTTTGTTGTAAAATGTGACTAAACGTTGACTGGGCGCCAGGAGAACATATGATCCGACTTAAGCCTGGAACGCGTCACTTACCTAGTTAAGGGGTTAGAGACGCTTCGTCTGTTGTTTCATTTTACCAAAGATTTTGATAATGTTAACCATGATCTCCTTTGGCATAAATAAGCTCGAAAGTCTAGGTGTTAGAGGAATACCGAACAAGTAGGTTAAATATTTTCTCCGATGTAGCTTTGAAGGTGTTGCCCTATCGCAAAGTGGTTATAAATTAAATCTGAAAGTTAGTCTGTAACCAGTAGCGTACTTCTTATTCTTTCCATTGTGTATATCAACGATATCCCTTCCAGACTTGGGAAAATGCAGGAAGCACACAGCACTGTTCTCAATGCCGATGGTACCAATGACATTGTATCTGTTAGCAATGTAACTAATGGAATTTCTAAGGGAGATCAGATATCTCACTAATTAATTGACTGGTGTCGCATGAATAAATTATCATTAAATGTTAGCAAGTTTCAGATGACGCCATTTGAATATAGGAAAAGACTCTCAGGTGAAATACTTATTAAAGTGAATGAGATGCCTTGATCGCATCATCATCACAGTAATCAACCGGAAGGTCGGTTAGGTAGGTGATAGGGTAGAGCTCACACAGTACTAAGCCCAACAGTATGTGAAAATCAAACATCAATGTAGGGGGGCCAGGCCAATTCTTTTCCCTGTACCACCTGTGACTTCTCAGGATGACCCGGAAAGTGGTACACACCTTGGGTGAATATGAGGTGAGGAGGGCCAAGAGGTGTAACACGGAATCGAACCCGGGGCCTCTGGTCAGTAGCCCACCGCTGTAACCACTGGATTACCACGCCCACTTTATCGCATGTTCTTCACTAAACATTTCTTGGGATCTATCACGATTTTATTATTTTATTAGTTGGATTCACAACATCAATCATTTATAAAATAAATTAAGCTCAACTCATCTTATTAGGATTATCAGAGACAATGCCAAGAGATGTTCTCATAACTCCAAATTTTTGGCATGTTTTACTCCAATTTAACCCTTCTTTCTTATCGTACCTTCACATCAGTAGTGTTTCCAAGATTCAAAGAAGAGATGTCCGTTTCATTATCAATGAAAACTTCTATGTCCTTTACAACTTACGATGTTTTACACATGGACATTAGACAACCAGATTCGGTATTATCCACCAAGAACGCAAATCCTATAATTTAAGAAATTACCAGAATTCTTTATCTTATTTGTTATACAGATTTCACTCGTATCTCCCCTGGCCAACTAAGTCTTTTCTGAGTCCAAACCCATAACATTTTCTGGAATTTGTGATTTTTCTAAGGTCAGTGGATGAAAAAAATGTCATGAAAATAATAATTTGTACTTTTACTGCATCTAATTTTACAAAATACCTCCAAAACGATGTAAAAGCAAGTGGCCGGGGGTATTCAGTACACCTGCCATTAATTACATGAAAGTAGAAAGGTGGTCTGTAAAGGCATGAATATACTCTTTAGTCATTCTCTCCTATAGTTGTGGCCGTGGATCGTGCGAGGGAAGTATGTATCCTTTAATCAATCGGTTCGATCGGATATTTCTCATCATTGTTCGACTTTACGATGCAGTTTGGGTGGTTGGATTACTTCCACTCAGTGTCGCAAGTGAAATCATACAATTTTTACCTTTTTAACATGTTAAATATTTTGTTGAGTATTCTATTCTCTAGTGATTCCCATTCCTTAATCATGTATCAATTGCGTGACGCTCTGGGTCTTAATATTAAAGTTTTTAACGACCCTGGCTGCTATAATCTGTTTTTTCCAACCCTTATTTCGATGTTTTTTTTGACATGTTTTCCATATGTTCACAGCATATTTTATGCACGGTCTAACTAACAAGAAATAGCGTATTTTTCACTTTTCATCGTCTCTTCCTTAGCGCTTTACAAATGATAGCTTATTTAGAGCGGCCCCACATACATTACGTGTTTCCCATTTGAAAGATCCAATGTAACGGTCATTCCTAACTAATTCACAAGGTCAGTGGCGCTGATTGGAACATTACCTAAGAAAGGCTGTAAAGAGTGGGTGAGGCGCACATGCTTTGATAATTAAATGTAATGCATGTTACCGTCAATAACTCTTGATCTGCATTTTAGGATTTATGTATAAAAGTAAACGTAAGAATATTATGATTGCGCGCAATTATAATTTTTAATGGTTAACCACAAAACAAATGACTCGAACATAATTGTGCGCACAAAGGTGATCAAAGAGTAGAGTGAATTGATCATGCAATGTTATATTAGGAAGAATGGTTGTAAAAGATGTAGAATGGAATTCGTATATTAACTGCAATTTTTCCATAAGCGGCATTCTATGCGTTATTGAAATCATATAGTGGTGTTAGACTTCTCATATATAGACAAGTAGAAAATTCACTCAAAGGCAAATTTAAGATAGTCTTAATGACTTACACACATGCAAGGTCCTTAAAAACGTATGATTATGCTTTCATAATGTTGAACATAATTCCTTATTTAAGTGGCGTACTTGTACGTTTGTAAATCCTTTTAACTGAAAAATATTCCAAGAATCTGAGTACACAATTATATTTAAGTTTTAAATCTTTCCTAAAAATTAAAGACTAACAGTAATTCTAAAACGGTCGTTCGATAAAATAAAGTACACAAGTAAGGAAATGTAGATTGTGTAGCAAATGATTCTTTTCCATAATATAGTGCTGCAGTTCATTTTAAATGCAATTATATAACCATGGATAAATCAGAGGTTTTCAGAGCTCACAGCTAATATACAATTTAAATGTGAAAGACGACATTACTCTGCATCAGGTTAATTAGCCGAGTTTAATCAAAATATATAATTTTACTCGTTTGCATTGCATTTCAGAAGATTGTTTGAATAGTCTTTCATCATTCACTGTCAAATGCTAATTTACTTACACTGAAATATCTTTTAGTTTTCTATTTGCTTGGCTCATGTATTCGTTATATGGGGTAGCTAGATCCTCCTCCATCAGGAGTCTCCCCTGGTGGCGGATAGAGAAATGTCTGCCAGATATGGGTGCCACCGGGGAAATCGCCGGAGGCTGCCAAAAACTATCACTGAGAAACGGCAGCTGGCCAAACAAATCCAAACGCAGGCAATGCTCAATGATGAATAAAAAAAGGCTGTGAATCGGATAGCAAACGATCCAGTGGCATCCACGGAAATCAGCGTTTTCATACCGGAGTAAAACGCAAAAGGAAACTTCACTACCCTCCCGAGTACATTGGTGCAGTAAAATATCTAGAAGTCCCTATATCATCAAGCCTAAAATGAGGTAAGCACTTTAGAACCATCTACAGAGATACATCGAAGAAACTTGGACTCATGAAATGCATAATGCTAAAATAGTTTTTAAAAAAGATGATGTGTAATACTGCAAATGTTAGATCAGATCCTGAATAGGCTCCGAGAATTACGAGCTATTCGCAGAAGGACCTAGTG
>LYUA01000207.1:1658576-1670289 GCA_002093875.1 Calopteryx splendens | reverse complement strand
AAAACCAATGTGTTCCGATATATTTGATATTACTGATATTAAATTTCGAGTTAACTTGCTCAGGCCATAAATAACATTTAGGTTACCTGAATTCAACATTCAAATACCTTAAAAATAATAGGGTGAATATATTAATTATCTCATTCCCAATCTATTTATCTCAAATATAATCTATCATTTTCCGATGACAGGAGAACCTTCCTCACGAAGTAGCTCGTACATCCGCTCGACTTCAGTGCTGGACGGTTAAGGAAATAGATATAAACAATGTAACTTTCGGATGAGTCTGAGTTCACATTGAAGATGAAAAGTTATTAACATTAAAAATCGGAGATGGCAATTGAGATCTGGCAAGTACCTCATGGACAAGTGCTGTTCACGTGTCATTCGTAACAGTGCACGGGTATTTCGCTCATATGCAATCACACATCATGAGGTGGATTTCTTTGTAGCCACCAGTGATCCTTTTCCACATCCTGTCCTGCCCATGTTTCGTTTACCCTGAATATTCGCTTAATGCGGCGCGATTGAAAGAAAATACTCAAAATCATTATAAAGCTCCTTCTGAAGCTATTCCAACGATCCTCTTTGAAGGCACCCAATTTCATCCTGAAAGATCGTTAAAAACAGTTTCGAACCACTCCGCAGTCGATCCTCCACAGACACTGGAGTCAATTTTATCGCATTCATCTGAAGAGCTTCGTGGAAACATTTCCCTTTATTAAAACTCTCTCCTTTTTTCGAGTTCAAAAATACCATTCCACGAAATTCCACCGTGCTTCCGATAAAAAAAACGACTCGAAATGCGGATGTTGAGTTCTACGTTAGCATTTTCAGCTCAGCTTCACCGCGGAATCTTCCACTTGTCCAGTCATTTTGTCGTGCAATGCCCATTTGTCCTTTTTCAAAACTACCGCAGTGCTCATCGATCAAATCTTTCCAGTCAAAAACGAACACGGGCAAGAAAAATAAAGAAGTCACCTCAATAGTATTTTCATCTGAGTCAAAGTAACTGAATAAGAGGATGAACGGACAATAACAATTGTTATTGCTAATATAAATTTTTTACGTAGTTATTAAGATGGCGCCGGACTTGAATTTTATCAATCAAACACAATACCCAAGCGTTTCTGACGACCTATCCTAGGTCGTCAGAACGACCTGTCCTACCGAACCATTTTTATAATATTTTATGGCGCTGGAAGTTAAACATTTTTAAAGTAAGTACTGAACTTGAAATCAATTTACTAAGAATTTTTTTCAAATTCACCACCGATGCATTTTTTATTATTCACCTTACTTGTAATAACAATTTTAAAACAGTAATTATTCAATAATATACATTCTGAAAAAAAAGCATTAAATCATTAATAGCGATATACTGTTAGCTATATAAATTACGCCGGCCGGATATTTACATTGATTACGAATTTTACTTTCAAATTTTTATAAGAGTAGAAGTACTGATTTGATTCTGGTCGGAACCGATCCACCGCAAGGGAAGTACTTGCTTGAGTTTCATTTTCTCATTTTAAATTTAAAAGCTTTAATAACTTTGGGATATGGGATTGGAAGATAGGTATTACTGAAAATAAATCTTTTTATGACTTTGGATTGATACACATTCTCATATACCTTAATGGATCGTACGTTTATTGCAATCCAATTTAAAAAATCGCCAATCATTAGGTGATCAGGAAACGATATGAGTTGGCTCCTTTGAAAAACCTTTGAAGTGGGGAATCGAGTCATTCATTTTCAGGTTTTCCATTCTCTCATTGACCGTGATTACTACCCAGGACGCCATTTCATATTTCCAATTTATGTGTTCCACTTGTAAAAGACAAATCTACAAATAAATTTAGGAATATAATTTTTTCTGGCTCATTATTCCATAAATGTTGGACAATATATAAAAACAGGTCAAACGAAGATGTTTTTGTAAGAGCGACGTGTCCATGCGAGGTGAATATTTTTTTGCTCTGATATATTCTTTGAGAATTGCAAGAGGTAAACATTTTTCTTTTATGTCAATTAGTAGAAATAATCATGTTGTATATAAGATTGTTACTGAAAGACACACCGAAATCATTGTTCACTATTTTCTATTGCTGTTGTCTACCCTTTTATCTTAATCACCTGTATTTTCAGCGCTTTCATTCTCTATCTCTCATTTCCGTCCAGTTAAAATATTACACTGTAGATAAAATGTATCTGAAGAATTTAAGAGTCACAAACAATTTTCTAATTCCTCTTTGAGTTTACAACAGCACCCTATAAGACATTTGAAAAAGAGACTACCACGAGTTTTTGCCTCGAATTTTTATTCAGAAATTTGACACTGCATTTAAACGCGGATTAACACCTCTTACCCCATTGCTGTAGTCCCCTGTAAAATATGGGGTACTGCGTCAACTATTTTCGGAGTTCAACATTCCTACGTTTGTTACCACTTTGAAAGTCAAACTGTCATGCTATCCTTCAACAAGAATTTTATTGTACTCTTCATAAGCTGAACCACACGTCCCTTCTTGATTAACCAAAAAATCTCATTTCCTGTTTTCGTGCGTTAATTGGGAATTCGGTACTTCAGTGCACTTACATTAGGGGAGAAAACCCTTAAGGGAAAGAATTGGAGGCAAGGCACGGCTTGTAAAGAAACCATCAAATGTATTGCTTTTTGGGTCGTTTTCTCTCTTAGAAAATTCTCTTCCATCAAAATTTAAGACTCCATTAGGTTTGGAAGCTGCGTCAGAGAATGGGAGAAATTGGTAAGGACGCCTGTTAAGTGCCGGTGGAGGTGCAAGGGAAGTACAAATCATCAAAGCTGGAATAAAAACTGATAAGGCTTTCCAAGAATACACCTTACGCGAATAATGAGGGTTCATGAGGGCGAGCGTTTGCGTGCGAACGGTGAAGCTTTTGGCATGCATGTTATTCTTACTCTGTTTCATTTGCATGTTTCCTGTAATAGTATGAAGGAATAGTGTGCAGTACATGTTTTGCATGTGTTCTCCCTTGCAGTAGGTATGAAATATAGTTGCGCGTTACCCTTGATGTGTACCCTTGATGGCATGGCATATGACGTTTATGTTATAGTAAATTATTATTGCACGCGTCCCTTTCTGCGGTGTTTGACCCCCCTCATGGTAGTGCCATTCCTTTAGTGCATGCCTGGTCTGAACACACCCCCTTCCATACTCCCCAGTGGTGACTTGCAGGGTATTATGTAGATATAGATGCAGAATAATTATTTCCACGCACAATCAAAGCATTAATGTGTGTGGTAAGCATCGAAAGTTTTGGATAGAAAGGGTGGTATCAATTGGTACGGAGAGTACCGATCAATTTTACTTTGTGAGAAACGTAAAGTGAAATCTTATTTAGGAATGGCAAGTTGTGATACATAAAGTTCAAGTATGGATAAATTCTCGCCGGCATATGAAGACCAACAATTTAATTAAATTTATGCTCCAATTCCCAAACGTACACTCATCATAACGATGTAAAAAGCAATACATGGTTTTTCTAACGCCTTATTCATCGCCATGGAATGGATACCCAAGCGTAGCCACTGAACCCTCAACATTGCGTTCTTAAAATTACAACAAATTAAAACTTTAAATCGAAAAAATATAATTATTACTACAACTAACCGGTTTAATACTTTTAGATTAATACGAAACCGAAAATAAATTATTATAAAGTTAAGTAAGTAAAGCGGCCAACTTTTGATAAACCATTATTCCAGATTTTAAATATAAACAAGTCGTAGAATAATGATAAAATAATAGACAAATTGATCAAAGAAGGATCATTTTATCTCATAATAATTGCAATGGAGTATTTATAAACTAAGATTTTAAAAATGTTTGGTACGAATATTAAGAATTAAATTCGAATACACTGCCAGGAAGTAAGAGAAAAAATATGTTACGTTTTGGTATGGTTGGGAAGAAGTGGGTCATTGCGATCATAAGATCTGCACTGAACTGCTATCCTCCATTCCTGAAAAATATTCAGGCACTTATTTGGTGATGGTCTACTCCATGCACTCACACAGTTATGATGAAAAAAATGAATTTTTAAGTTTTCCTCTTCAAAATAAAACTTATCGCATTGCTTCAATTTTATCTAACATTAATCTCTGTAATTTATCCAATACTTAAAAAAATTAACAGAATAACATTAGATAATTGAATTTTGAATGTCCAAAGCCTGAAGAAACTGAATCCGGAATTGAATTTCCTAGTAAACTGATTATAATTATGATTTTGGGTGGTTTATCGAATAGAGATAGCTTTTGGAAGAACCATAAATGTCCGTGAAAACTATAAATTTTTAAAGCTTCGAACAGCATTGTGGAGAGTCCCATTTCATTCACTATGCTCCAAATGTATTTCATATCATCTGAAATATTTACTCTCTCAATCGAAATTAACCACGGACCTTAATAAACAATAGACTCTTTATACCTCTTCAATCCTCTTCTCCTGTCGCATCTCTCATAAGAATGTACACTCCACGTAGGTATGATTCTTAAAATTCTTTTATTTCATTTCCTCAATGGGTAGGTATTTTTTCCATCGCGAATTCCACCAAAATATCCATTGTCTCGGATTAACGCATATTTTTTTTTCAAAAAGGCCAAGTTTCGGAAGCATGCATCGCTTCATATGAATCCACAAAAGTCCACGCTGATGATATTTCAATCATACTGGGATTTTATTATAAATTTTTATTATATTTTAGCTTTTAAAATATGTAGTTAATTCAAAAGTATGAAGGTGATTGTAGGCCACAGATTTTTTATCTAGCATTCACACCGAACTTCCTTTATTCCGAGATACCATTAGAAATCCATGAACATTTCATGTACGTAGCATGTCGGTGCAGCTCGAACTATTTCCACATTTAAGATTAATATTTTCCACTGACTGGATCATTACCATGATTTAGATAATGACGTTAATCCACGTGAGAACTAAACGATTAAGCTACATCAACGTGAAGCATATCTGTCCAATGAAATAAGGCAACAGTTTGTAAAACCGTAGAAAATAAAATCTACATTTTATAATTTTCTTACATCGGCATTTCTATAGAAGTATCACGCCTTTAAGAGTTCTAAAAGTTAGAAACAGAATAATTAAGATTGAAATGCGAAATATAAACTTAATTATAATTATATAGATACGCTGCAAACGTAAGCACGGTCGTTATCTCCACAGTTTACCCCACGTTAAATATTCTAAATCATATACAATTTAAGAATTGCATATGACTGAGATAATTAAAATTGAGTGAATCTAAAGAGTTTCGTTATAAGAGACCAGTTCATTTTATAGATCTCCAAGGGAAGGGAGGGCAAGAGATGCAGCATCTAGTCTGGCATCCGCAACTAGACTTTTGCCTGGTGACGGGCATAACCGAAATTCTCCCCGTACTCGAGGAAAATAACTAGGTATTGCCCGTAAATCTTTCACTAAAAAATAACATTTCTTATCACGGTCTCATAATATCACGCGCTCGCTTCCTCCCCTTTCCCCTTCTTGGCGCAACACCTTTCGAAGGGATGAATGCAGGTAACACGCTATTGACTCGCCTAGTATATACAATTCTCGATGCACGTGATGGAAAACGTCGCCTTTTGATGGAAAACGTGGCAGTATTTTTTGCGCTTAAAATCCGCTCACGTATGCATTCTTAATGGCGACGGGATGCCGGTGGGGGGGGTCATAAATCCCAAAACCCAGATTTATTTCTTTAATTTCCGCAAAACTATGAGACACGCGGGGAAAAGCAACAAGGGAAATTTCAAGACCTGGATATGAATGAGCTTAAGGATGTCACTGTAGACTGCCATTTCCCAGGGATATTTCTTAATTTAACCCAGGGAATCGTGGAATGCCACTTTCCGAGAAACTATTGCACTTTTGCGCGACGGCATAAATGAAAAATTGAATCGTGAAAAGGGGTTCAAAGTAAAATCCGATTCATTCGTATTTTCCAGAGGATGGATTTCTGAAGGTGAATGCTGCTAAGTTTGATAATTGGTTAATTCTACAGTTAGTATAGTTGGGCATTGAAGATAATTCATGGAAAGGAAAAATATGAATGAATATGAAACATATGTCTCTTCTATTAAAGAAAATTAATCTCAGGAATACGGTCTCGTTAGATTGCAGTTTACTGCATTCTAACGTGTCCGTATACAACGCTACGTACCGATAAGACAGTGTGGAATATTAATAATTTGAACTTCACTGAAGGTTCCAGAAGATAAACAGAGTAGCATCGTGATTCAGCACCTTTGCTTACGGTAAATGTGGATCAAACAATATACTTTCGCCACAGAATTGCGAAGAGTAACGACTTTTGAATCATTTTATTGCTTTAACGATAGGTAATTTGACAATATTACTTATGACTATATTCAACTGCGCGTATTCTGTTGTAGAATTTATAAATTTTTTTGCATAGTGACGATATGATTTCACGCATTGGCTCTTTGGTATTTTCAAATCAATTCTGGAAGTCCTGAAAAAAAAATGCTTGGATGATATCCACTGTTTTTGCTCCTCAGAATGATCACAAAGCTTAAAAGTAAAGATTCGAGATTTTAGAGAAAGGCCTTGCTCGAATTAGAAGGGGTGTCCTCGAAATGGAAATGTCTTCCAATTCCCATGCGATTTCTTCTCCCGAAGAGGGCGTTTATCACGTTGCCTGTCGGAAAGAACAGGTCCAAATCCGAGGTTTCGCGTGAACACCGTTGCAGAAAATGTGCATGCATTGTCCATTGTAGCAGAATCAAAACTAGAATTTACCCATTTTTTATTTTTCTGTAAAAGAGGAAGTTTTTTCCCGTTGGATGCGACCAAGTCCATTTTGAGGCACACTTCGCCGTTCACACCATCGCGAGGAGAATTCAGGAGTCTGGAGAAGTGGGTTGGAAAACCCGAGGGACGCGTTCTTAAAAATAAGAACAGAATGTGCATAAGAAGGTGAGAAGAGAATCCCTTAGCCTAAATTCCACGCAATGAGCTACCTCGGTATCAGAAGTCAAGGAATTCTGTGTGTCAGCAAACAGATTATAACTGGGCATTCGGTAACCACATAACTGCACTTTGAGAAATAAAATTTAGTACCGGTATTTAGAGCAAGGATACTAGGCATTTCTCAGTACTTAGAAACTAGTAACAGTGCCTGTAAAATATTTGAAATGAAAAAGTTGATGATTCCAGGTATTATGGATATTCATTTCAAACTAACACCCACGAGGTGATACCCAAACTTTAGGATTATTCAAGCTCTCTCGCGATCGTTTCTGGAGTGGTCATGAATCATCATGAGCTTCACCATGTTTCTATTCCTCCACAGACCCCCGGGGCGCTCTTTGAAACGCTTAAACCACTCCAATGTTCTTCCTTGGCTTAGAGCTTGCCAGCCAAACGCCTCTGCTCCAGCGTTCGGTGGGTTCCAGCTGCAGTTTTCTTGAGTTTACAATAAAACTTAAAGTGGGTAAACTTTACTCCTTCACAACAGCCATTTCGGAATTTGCTGACAGAGAAGAACACGGTGTAGCAAAAACAACCAAAATACTTAGAAACACGTGCACTCAGGAAGATGACGCCTGGCGGATGAAATTTACACAGGCAGATGAAATTTACACAGTGTTGAATCCAGCGGAAGAAGTTCGCACTGCGCCTATGCCCGGCGAAATATCCAAATTCTCGAAGCTTTCGATAGCACCTAATACGACTGCATCATATGGCGATAATTATAATGAGGTTCTCTTGAGCCCATTTAAAATATTAGGAGTATTAATCACCACGACTTATGATGAGAATGAACTTGATCATGTAATAGTGATTGAGGAGATCTTAAGAGAAATAAATTGAAATAGGTGCAGCTATTGAGTGAAATAGTGAAATACGTAATTCCGTGGAAATTAAGACGAATTGGGAAACAAAAATAATTATTATGGCCATCAATATTACACTTCACTGGATAACAAAGACATTTTAAGACGCTCAAGATGTGTTTGATCCGGCAGCTACGTAACATGAAGATACTTATTTTATTCTTAAAAAAACCGCCTTCGGGGATTCAACGAAAACAATTTCTTCTGGCAACGTTTTGAACATTTTTCCCAATACTGTCTCTTCCGCTGTGTGGTTAGGATTTGGTGTTGATGAGGTCACAAAAGCTATCAATACGAGCAACTCAAATGCTTATATTTAGAATTTTCATCGAAAGCAAAAGAATTTTGATTGAGCGTTGACTAAAATCAACCTAATAGATGTAACATGACACCGGAGGTTTATAAAAATATTTAAACGATTTAATCGACTAGAAATTTTACGACTCTATATAGCACTTACTAAAAACATATGCTTCGGGGCTGAAAATATAGAAAATTTATTCGAGTTTTTATCAAATATTTCCTTCACTCCAAATTTTGTAATGAGTTTTTAAATAGTTTTGTGGAAACAAATTACCTGTGACTTCTGTTTAAAATATATTTCCGTAAAACCTGTAATTCCAAAATTGTTTCATTTTAGAGTGATTTCATTTTTTTATTTGGTTTAAAATGGGTGATTTGGAAGATAAATAATAATTTAATATCATCATATTTACTTAAAAAATGAGTTTTATATTATTACGAAATGGATTTCATTTATTATGCAGGATGTTCCGTTCAGGTGCAAGTAAGCGCATTCTTTCATCATGAGAGAATAGGTAAAGAAATGGCTCGATTTCTTCTTGAAGCTAGCATTACATATGAAGCATATTGAGAAGAAACGTCGATTCATGAGATACTACGCCTCACAAGTGTTAAGCCTCAAGATAAGGTAAGGTTTAAGGTAAGATCTTTTTCAACTGATAAGTTACTTCTAAAAATTCTTTAATTTTTCGATCTGCAATGAGAGAATAATAATTGAGGGAAAAGTAATATGTAGGTGACATCAGAGTTATGCTTATTGGATTTGTTTTATTTGGATTATTCAGATATTCAGTTGTGTTGGGCCTTGGCACGTTGGTCCATTCGTAGTTACTCTGACACAATAAATCCTGGGATGCCTAGCATAGCAACCGAATACTCAACAACCGTTTATAGGTTCTCCATTGAAATTAATTCGGACAATAAGGGTTATCCCGTGGAATAAAATAATAAAAATTTATCCCTACTGAAGTTTAATTATTTTAATTGCAGGAGAGAAATGAAGAAAGGCTAGTAAAAGTTCGGCGTGCTAGAAAACACACGTTATTCAGAAAACTTTTTACGCCACCTTAGATTCAACTGAAATTAACGAGTTCTGGAAATAAATTCGATGGTGATTAAACGCCTTGCATGTATGAACCTGGGAAATGGGATTTCTAGACGGAAAGTTGCAGTTGCCACCGAATGTCTTCCCCAAGACTTTGCCGAGAGAGTGGAATTCCTGCCCACACCCTACACCCCAACTATCTCAGCTTCCCTGCCAGTCAGCGGAAGAAAGGCAGGTTCCATTAGTATTTCCCACCAGTTCAACCCTTTTCCCAATCTCTATCTCATTCCCCCAGCCACCAGAACCTTTACTTGAGCCTTATTTTCCCTTCTTCGCCCGCTCACAAATCGCTCCACACGCTTCGTCACTTAAAGGCACCTCTCACCCTTCCTTCAAAACTTCCCACTCTCCCCTCTCACGAGCTCCTCCCCCCGACCCTCCACATACCTCATAGTTCGGGACTTCGACTTCCCGTTCCCACGGTCCTTTGTTCAACTCTCGGATCCGGTGGAGTAGATGCGGGATACACGAAACGACCATCATCAATGATGGAACCGAGCTCTCCTCTTACCATTTCTCTTGGCGCTATGATGAATTGATCAAGTTCAGCCACAAAAAGCATGTATGCTGAATTATCCCTACTTTTTGCTTGCTCTTGGGTAGGTACTTTTCTAAATGTTCAATAAAGTTTTCATAATCCATTAGCGTTATCTTATATCTTAGAGTAGAGGGAGAAACTTGAGATAAAAAAAATACTTCTTTTAGGTTTTTCACATCAAGGTTCAGGAAACTTCCGCCATTATATATTAAACTATAAATTATCCCATGGTAAAAATTGCAGCACCATACTTATGCTTAGTAATGATATGACCAAACAAAGATATGTTCACTGATGTGAATAAACACTTATTTGAAGGATAAAACAGTCACAAAAAACACAAATAAAAGAACACTCACAACCAGAATCATTCTATAGCTGACGACGGTGGTGTTGCCGACGCAAAATTTTCAACAACTGCGAGTGGTCTTTTATTTGTGTTCTGTATTTTTTGTGACCGTCTCATTTACCAAATAAGTATATACATACATACGTATATGCTTTAAACAGATATGCATTATATATACACATTTATAAAGGATATCTCCTTTCAGTTTAGTAGAGGCAGGAATAGCAATAGGGTTATAAAGTCTGGTGACAGATTTCTTCTGAGAAGAAAATATTATAAAATTTAGAAAAGTAATTTTCCTACATTTCTGGAGTAATACTACAAGAATTCTTCCTTCTGAATATGGGCGACTTTTATATCAATTTTAAAGTAATCGATTATTTCAGAAGCTGAGTACTAGAAGAAAATACCAGGGTAAAAGATTTAAAAAAACTGTCTCGGTAATCCGCAAATTTGCGTATACATGTGGGTTCCAATTCACGGCCCCTATCAAAGTCCGGTTAGCAACCATGTGCACACATGAGCGGAATACTGCCGCGGCATTGGTCTAACCATCGGACGAAAATAGCTGAAAGCCGAGAATGAAAATTACCGATCAGTCTATTCATGGCATAGATTTTTCTATGTTACTTGCTGGAGATTTGAAGTTTCAAAATTCCCATTCATACAGCCTTGTCTCTGAAATATAACCGCTGTGATAAGGGTTATAGTATAAATTTAATCCATTCTTTTGTGAACAAAAAAGTCAGAGAAAAATTTGCTCGTGGTTTTCCTTAATTTTCTACAGTAGAAATTTATAAACATGCTGTAATTACATATCAGTATAGATGCAGAAAATCAGATAAGAAAAAAAATATAAAACATTTCCTGGTAAGCGCACAAAAAACCTGGTGCGTTTTACATCCCTGCCACTACGTAAGGCTCCAAAATAGGTTATAATAATCGATTGGAATTATAATTTCGTGGAAAAATAATCGATAGGCTAAATAATTACTTCAATCACCCAAATAATCAATTGTAAAATTACGATCAACCGTATATTTTAATCGATATGTCATGTCTTGCTCCCCCAATGCAATTGAACTGCCGCAATAATAGGTGAGGGCAGGTTCTAAGATAATCATCTAAATTCATGATTTTTAATGCATGAGGAATGTTTAGGAAACATAAGAAATAAGTATGCCTGGACCTAAGTTATCCTTTTCCACATCACTTTCTCTTCCTATGTCCATGTTCAATGGCCTAATGTCTTTGACGTATAGTTCTTCCATGTACTCTTTCCACCTGCCTTGTATTTCTTCGCTTCTATTAGTACTTTTCCAGTCATCTCTAATAGTGTGCAAGGCCTTTCCTTTCGGATTTCCTGACAGTAATTTCACCTTACTGCAAAGCGCACCCATTTCGACTTGTTTCTGTAAACTCTCTATGTCCTCACACTCTTCTTTCCACCATTTTTATTTTGCCTTATTTGTTTCTCGCCTTAGCCTATTGTTT
>LYUA01000207.1:1597865-1608664 GCA_002093875.1 Calopteryx splendens | reverse complement strand
AGATAATACAGGCGCATCTGGGAGTTTGCGGGGGAAGTGTTGACCGACAAATACTCAGGCCTGGAAATCCCTTTAAGGTGAGATCGCTCTGGGCCGGGTTGCCTCCCCCTCCATCCCTCCCTCTCCCAGTCCGGTCCCCGCAGCCTCCCGTTACCCATTCCATCCGCATGGATTCCCCCTCTTCCGCCTCGTCGTCTCGGCGCTCAGTCTAAGGGGGCGGCGGCCGAAGGTGAGTGGCGCGGATGAGACGGCGCGCCTCGGGGGTGAAGGGATGCCCAGGTGGAGGAGAACGATGGAAGCGAGGTAACAAGGCAGATAGGTAAGGATGGGGCAGCGTAAAGGCGGAGGGGGGAGGCGACGAGAAAAGGCTTTAGGCCTGAAAGGTTTAGGAAGCCGGAATAGAGATAAAAAGACCGAAGCCGAGAAGGACAGAATAAGATTAAGGTGGCCGGGGGGGAGGAAATGTTAGTTTTGGCATTCCCGGAGAACCGTAAAATATTAAAAGGGCGGAAGCGTGACGCGGGGGTTAAGATTCAACGGACAGGAACGGGAGATGATGAGTGCATGGAAGATGGTCGTCTCAAGCGTATAAGAAAACAATGGATTGTTTCAAAGTGCGTTAAACTTCCTTCATTTCCTTCGAGAGGAAACGAGATAAAAATGATGATTCGGAAGCTGCTTCGTGGCGATAGGATGTATGTATAATAGGTTCGGTATGGCACAATGAAGCACATTCTAGGACGTGAGCGAATTAAATCTTCTGGCTAAAATAAACATTGAGATTATTTCCAGGTTTTGCAGAAATTACGTACATAAAAACCTAACTTAATGCTTAAAACGCCATTTTCATCTCCACGAAGAGCGCTCATGGCTAGAGCACATCCTCGAGTTTCGGATATGAATGCTAGAAAGGTGAAGGGAACATATAAAAGGACAAAACACAGCGTGGGTGGGGAAGCTTGCCAATCCAAGCAGAAAAAAATCTTTTAACCCTCGTCCATTCCTATACAAACCTCGAGATAAGGTTGGTTTTCCCAATACTTTCACCAAACTAAATATATTCAAAGAAACTAACAGTAACTTTAGCGGAGTCACCCGCTTCTGTGCATGCATATGCGAAATTTTCACGATGCAAAAATCATTCGCCTGAACCGGGACTTGAACCCATCCAAAAACTCGAAAAAATTCAAAAGTGCAAGAGGACGCCTGAGTATCTTTACCATCTAAACACTTGGCCGGAAATCAAGGGATCCGGGTTCGATTTCCGGTTCAGGTGAACGATTTTTGCATTGTGAATTTTTCGAATATGTTAATATATTCAGCTAACGGGTTATTGTTTGACCGATTCCGACTTGTTCGCAAAGTAACTTCAAGATTATAAATACAAAACCTTGTGTTATCATTATCCTAGCAATTAACTCTCAGTAATCCCAAATGCAGTATCAGATTATGTGACCATTTGGATGACCGTACCATGTGGGAATCATATCGTCTCAGATCGGATGCAGTTGCCACTCCATTTATTTTGTGCATTTCGCTTTGGTCTTTTCTTAAAAATCCGCACACATCCCAATTTTATTAAAAAATGGATTTTCGAGTAGGATTGATGTCCACGTACGCAGGTACTTATGAATAAGTGAGGTAATTCAACAACTTTATTATTCGTAGGGTAATAAAAATAAATCCTTTGGGTTGCACGACGATCAAAAATTACTTATGTGACTGCAATGGTGATAGCGAAGTTGGTCGGATCAGACTCGATACGTTGAAAACGAGTGTTACTATGCATATAAAATAGTCACCATGATTATTCACATGAAAAAAAAAACGAAATTCTAAAAGAGAGAAAAGCAAAAGCTTTCATGCCGCCTGAAGGCCCTGATTAAGTGGAAACCCTACGCTTTAGCAACGACCGACGGAAAGGGATGAAAGGATCAACAATAAATTCCTTAACACGATAAGCTCTCTTGAAACCAGGACCAGCAACGGCAACGATACCATAAATTGCGTTTCCGCCATTCCCGGCCGAGCGAAACAAATCCGGAGTGAAGAGGCGAGGTGAGTGGGGAGGAGGAGAAGGGGGGGGGCGAGGGCTTACCTAAGACGCCTTCGCCCTTAATGCGATCCTCAATGTGCGAGTTTCTTGCCGGTGTGCGAGAGTCTCCACACTTGTGTGCTCGCACGTGATCCGAAGGGATTCGGCCCGAATTCCTTCCATCCCGAAAACATATCCTTTACATTCTTATCTTCCCGTCCGTGCGTAAGTGAATGAGAAATATTGGGTTAGGCTTCTATCTAACTCCTCCCCCCCCCCCATCCCCCCAGCTCCTTCGGCCGAGAGGAAATGCAGTGGTCCACACACACGTCCCTGAAATGTTGCTGATAACGAACAGTAACGATGCCCTTAGGCTGGTCCTCTTCCACATTTATTTTCACGAATGGCTGTTTTAAACATAATCAAATCTTTCGATTCATGCCCGATACGTGGAAAAGCGGAACGAAGGTCTAAGTATAGCAACGAAATTTCTCCCTTTGAGAGACGGACCTTTTTGAGCCTACTGTAAGACCTTAGCGAAACCTTCAGATTTTCTGGTAAGGAAATATGATGGTTTTCTCACATTTTTATCGTTCAGAAACGGCCTTATTCCGTGATCCGTTCGCTGTGTTTATCCTTTCGCGTGTTCGGTGAAATTCTTTCCATCCCTAGTTGTTTTTGCGCGAAGGAAATAATATCGGAACACACGCTGCACTCGAAATTTAATAAATTCTACAATAATCAGGTCACCACCTAATACTTTCCAATTCTACCTCAGAAAACAACCCCTATGGTTGGATTCGATAAGTGAGAGTACTGCAGTTTACCCCGAACAAAACGAAATTCACACATTCAAGATAGTGGTCCAGTTCCTCCCACTGGACCACCATTCAGTTTCCTTCGAAGTTTTGGCACTCAGAAAATATCACCGCTTAGACTTTAGACTAGATTCACCGAGGCCATTGACTGGGATACAAACCCGGGACCCTTCGGTCAGCACTTGAGTGCTCTACCCACTAGGCTACCGCACCGCATAACATGGTATAATTCTGAGTCCACATTAACACTTCCAAATATGATTTAAAAGTAGAGACATAAAACTTAATGGAATGAAGGAATATTCAATTTTTATCAAACATATGAGGTATCATGAATGATTAGTCACAAGGAATCATGCTTCGAATTTACCTGGAACGATTAGTTGATTAAAAAAACATGAATTACAAATATCGCTTATGGGGTACAAACGCCTCATGTTATCCACAACGTTTATGTAGGAGATGTAATAAAAACAAACTGGGAAGCATATCCACGCATGATTTCTGCTTAACGGATAAGTGTGGAACGGATAAATTAATCTCATGGGAATACGAAACGCTATGTTCCACCAGTAAGCTCATCGGGTAAGGTCCTTTTTGAGGTAAGGTCATCGAATAAGAATATTTTACCAGTGTACATTCATTCGTAGTACTAGTAGAATTAGGTTTTAGAGTGCGTCGGAGGTAGAGGTCATTTTGGACCGCTCACCTTGCGCCTGCATAAATTGGAAATAAAATTTTGTGGAATATGGGAAAATATCAGTCATTAAAAGAAGACCAAAATATATTACAGAATAGTTCCAACTTTTTATATGAAAATGGACTAGTTTCTTTTAAATACAAAATTACTTAGCTTAGACGCTAGGGAGACATCCACAAGAACGTTTTCTGGGTAACCCCTGATATCTAGACTACTCCCCACACCAGGGCGTCTATCACGCTCAGCCAGCATGTGTCGATTGTCGAGAGGCCAGACACAGTTATCAGAGCGAGTTGGTATTTCATTTTGCGTCAAGAGGAAGGAGTGGGTCAGGATGCAGTGACCTATCGTCAAGCGTAAGATGACGACTTCTTCCTTTCGGCTGATCCTGGTGGAAGAGGGTCACACTGTCGTTACGGATTTAATGCTGCGCAGTTTATCATTATCAACGGTTTTCCAAGAGTTCCTCCACTGCTCAAGGCCTGAATTTCGTAGTTCAGTCTATTGGTTCTCATAGGGTATCAGCGTTGACATGTCCTCAACGCCTTTAAGAGCGTCATTCGCAGTCGCATCGGCCTCTACATTTCCAGTATTCCCACTAATCCGGGAACCCACATAAAGCGAAATTTCCCTTTCTTCTAAGGGATAGAAGGACAGATTGTATAGCCAGAGTTTTGATAAGACTCCCTTCAATCGAAAAATACCTCTACTCTTTCCATATAAATAACATACTAGTCCCAGTGGTTCTTCAAACCTATTCTTTAATTTTTCACTTCAAGGGAAAACTCAGTCAATTACGTTTCGAAGTAAATAAATAAGACGAAGTTAAACGGTCATCTAAATATTGCAAATACTTCTTTTTTGCTCCATTAGTACATTTAAAAATGTTTTTTTAATATTTTATTCATATCGCGCAAAGGTAAAAAAGATGAAGTACACTAATGCATCATTTTTTGATATTCTTTTATCTCAGAAATGCTATAACTCCAAAAATGTTGAAAGATAAAAATATTTTACGAGCAACGGTCGCATTAGGTTCCACATGAGTAAAAATAAAAACCAGTCTCACGGTGCCACCATAATGTTTTAATTTCAGTTCATAAAAAAGAGGAAGCACTTAAAATAGCTTATGGAGACACAGCTTTTAATGCATTCAACGCTGGGTCTCTTAGGAGCGAAGGGCATTTCATAATTGACTACAGAAACGATTCTATCGATCTGTATTTGCCCTTTAGATTACTCGTTCAAGTGGAGAAGGATCGTTATATTAATTAGCCAGTTAATCTTTTTATCGCAGAGCCGAAAAGAATGCCGAAGATAAAGGTCAGCATTTATTTTCTCTCTTTTACCATTAGTAACGCAAACGGCAACGCATATTGGAAGATGCTATAAAAATTAAAGTTTTTTTTCGAAAATAATTTTTCTAGACGTAATGCCTCATTTCTCTCAAGTGAAAATTCCTTTCCCGTTCGCGTCAATCTATGTGTTAGCCTCCTATCAATTAATCTGGTTCGGGTCCTACCACAGGGATGATTGCTTTGAAATGCATTGCATAAATAAACGAAGGTTCTGATGATCCAAATTACGCCAATTGTAGCGACAGCTCCATCGTGACAAAATAATTAGTACTAGCCTGAAGAGGTATTTTGTTCCTAATTGCTCTTTCCTACAGGTGTTCTCTCACCATCGCACCACTTATTTTGCCTTTCATTGACTCAATCATCTAGTTAATTTTAAAATATCCTTCTTATTGAGAACTCATTTTATGAATGAATAAATAGAGAGTGCTCTCTGAAGTTTCCAGCTGCAAGCGAATTAAATTCTTTCCTTTCAATGATGAACTCTTTCACGAATTAAAAAAAGCGGCCCTTAGAACGAAGATTAAATGCCGAAACAAAAACAGAAATTGGCCCAGCCCACGTTTACTTACCTCTAGTTTAACATTTATTTACTCAATTATTTTCGTACTCATTAAGTCGTCATTTAGCAACGGAAGGGAAAATCACGTTTAGACACTACTTATCTTCCATCATGGTTCAATCGGATTGATTCGACTATGCCTCAACTATTACTGATATTCACGGTTGCTAGTGAAATAAACGGCGAAGATAACGCTTATGCTAAACTATTATGGTAGTACTCGGGACAGAATTTATGGGTCGTATTTAGAGGGATGATTCCAGTTTCCTAGGACAGGCAATAGTGAACAAATTCCGCATTTGCTCACCCGTTGAGAGAAACTTAAAAGTTAAACCCCTATTGCACCTTAAATTGGGTATCTACTAGCGCAATTCGGTTTCCTTTTTTTTGACCGTATGAATGATAAAAATACTCTTGCACATTTTTTTATTATAACTAACCGAGCCACATTGAGAACTCATCCTAACAGATTTAATTTTCTTCAGGCAGGCACATCGGAATGAAAATTTATATTCATTCGTAAGAAAATTTAACATTGCTACCACCAATATATTTTCCAATTTTAGGTATATTCCCAAACGTTCTTTAATTAAAATTTCAAATGCATTTTTCGGCTAGTGCACATGGTCTGTGGAGCAATCAAATTCACTGACATTCAAATTTTTCTCGATACTCAAAGGCACACTCCATATTACTCAAACAGCCTCTTTCGGTAAAAAGATACAGTTTGAAATAAATCGTAGGTACGACAGTTTATTCATTAGTTGCTGAAATACCCGAACTTCAGGAGAATAGGTTTCGATTAAAATGTCATAATTGAACATTTTGATAAGATGCATTTTAATACAATTTACGGTATTCTTGCGGAATTACAGACTTTTATATGGAGCGCAGGGCATTCTGGATCCAAATCCCTAACTTTGACGCAAGAGGATGTGTATAGACAAGGGCTTTTGAGATTTCGGTAATGGAGAAGTCAAGAATATAAGACGGCTGGAGTGGGAGTCTAACAGCGAAGTTTTAAATATATTAAGAGAACAAAGAAATGGTATACGTGAAATCCGAAGAAATAAAACATGGGTGGAGGAAATATTGAAAGGTAGAGAGATGTTTACAGTCGTGATGTGTAAGGTAACAAATACGTCGTAGAACGTTAGGAAATAGGGGAAAAATAAGGAAGAGAATAGTGCTTTTAGAGGCAACAAAGGCAGGGATGAAGCCTGAACAACCGAGGAGAGGAAGTTCACGAAAAACATAATACAAAATAGTTGTTATTGCCCTTCCAAAACCTACGTTTATAAGGTAGATTACGAAAGATGAGGACTACAAATTATAAGATTTATTGCGGACGCCCAAAAAGATTACTCACACAGTTGACATCATGCCGCCAGCCACCCAATAACAAACGTACTTAGAAAAAAATTACCAATTTTTGTTCCCCGCGTGGCTTTCAGGTTAGTTAGTGACATATCCAATAATCTATCATATTGAGAGTTTTTTACAATCTTGTTTCAAAGATGCGTATGAGCAGTTAGAATGTCAAGGTGAATCATCCCATTGCGATACATTCACCGTTTCCTTAGGGTTTTGTATGCTCTAGTAAGGATGTCAGCTACTGTGTATATGCGAAATGTAAGCCGAGCATAAGCTAGAACCGTTCCGTAGAATTAAGATCACAAAGAAAAATAAAGTATTTACTCAAAACATAAACTTAGGCAAAAAAGTTTCAATCCTATTGTGAATTTGAGCGTCGCTTGTATCTAAAATTTATAATTAATTATTTATCATTTCTCTCACCAGCTTCAAATAAGCAAGTGACATGCGGTCCTAGAGTCTATCGTTCCATGATTCTTCGTGCCTACTTAATTTTGCTCACGTACGAAAAAGGACATCCATTTCCTCCGAGACGAAAATTACGTTTGGAGTATAATGCTGACGACAATCCATAGAAGGAGATGAGGTGACGTAAGAGTTTTTACGATTTATTAGTAATTTGGACGCTGCGCACGTTCGCAATAAGCACGTATATTCTGGACGATTATGACGATCTCTTCTCATGAACGTACTGAAGTAATGGGAGAGTAAAATGCGTTAAAAATCAAATAAAAAAACGGTAACTTCTGAAAAGGATTCCTGTATCAGCACGTACATGCTAATTGAATGATTTTCTGTGAATCGCAATGATTAAATTATTATGGTTTAATGTTTATCTACTGAAGATTTAATGACCTCCTCCTGCAAATGTTTCACCGGCGAGATACTAATTTGTAAGAAATAAATTGGTTTTTTATATATCCTAAAAACAGATAGGAAATCACTTGTGCTACGTTCTACCATTTAATCGGTCTTTTAAATAAGCAGAATCAATGATACCATGTAATCTAACACCACATAAAATACCTCTAACTCACTACCTTCCTGTATCTGCTGCCGAATCATTCCCAAAACCGATATTGATAATTGAAATACCAGGTATCGCTCCATATTCCCCATAATCACACACACTTTGAGAAATTCATTCTGAGTAACAGTCTTTCGTATGGAACGTTGCATGAGGCAAGAAGATCCAAAAAAATGAAAAATATAAGAAAAACTAAGAAATGCTGCTGACAAGAAATTTAATGTTGTATTAAAAAATATAATTCCAATTTTCTTCATATATTTATTCTCTTTTATAATTAAAACAAAAAAATATTATTTTTCTTTCAACTCTATCACACAATTCTCAATTATTCTTTTGTGCCTATGGCTTATTCATATTTGTACCATGCATATTCGTAACATAAAATTCAATGCTATCCACATTTTAGAAAAAAATATAAAGGAAAACTCAGTTTGATTGCTATTAATTGTATTGTATCAATATATAATGTCTACGTGTTGTTTGTGTGCTTAAAGCTTATGCATTTAATAGAGGTATTATATGTTTTTTAATAAATTTTACTTGCACGAGTCTCTATTAATCTAGTTATTTCCCCAACGTACCAAATACTTTCAGGATTCATTTGATGGATTTGGTTACCGTGTGCAAGAAAAAAAAAACACTTTGTAAACCTTGGAAAATTACAATGACACTCTTAGGTTGTAGAAACCTGGTTACGTAAATTAAAACAATTATCTGTGGATTTTACTAAACATTTCTTTTTTTTGCACATCGTTTTCCCCTATTTTCAACCTACTGCGATACAACAATGGCACACTCAACGGCTTTCAATAGGTGATTTGATGAAATATAAACCTAATGAAATGAGTAGGTATACTGCAGAAAGATTGAATATATAATGTGTCTAATAATTGACAATACTTTAGCTATTTCTGTGCTTTGCATTTTCTTTAACGGACAACGAGTACGGACAGTATATCAATTTAGCAAAACACAAGGTATAGTGTTCCTTTTCTTATTTCGCAATTCTATTACTTTTATTTTCCATTATTTAATAACTTCACTTTATTTAAATAAATGTAGCATGTTAAATATATAGCCAAGCGTGACTAATAAGGCCCACAGAAAAATATATTTGCATATTTATCTAGGCTAATGCTCTCACAAAACGTTCATCCGATACCAAAAATAAAAGTACCATCGTTCTATTCCCTCATATCCCTCTTTTCCACGTTCGCAGGTATGATTTAATAGTAATTTGACTGACTGTCTCTGCATTAAGTTTCACTGGAAGTTAATCAATGCCATAAGTTACTAAGAAACTAATATTTAGTTTCGGTGCGAAGAAACTTGCAATCTGATATTTATTGGACGCGAGAGGTTTTGTTCAAGATGGGTACCAAGCTGGCAACATGTTTTTCGTCAGGGAAAAATCCTCCGCTCTCAGCTCTTCCCTAAGCCCCCTTTTTCTTCGCCTTGAACTCCTCGCACGGGAGGCAGGATTCCTGAAATGCCGTTGGCATTTAACCAAGAGAATCGGTGACCGAAGAAGTGTGTACACGTTGCTTCCGCTCCGCCTCCTCCGAGACTCTCGCCGCCCCATCCCGCTCGTCTCCCCTTCAGGACGCCAGATCCCCAGGGTGCAATGCCTGGCAGTCGATTCTCGGCCCATTAATTATCCTTCGCCACATTCTTCTCCCCCTTCCCACGCCCTCACACTTCCTCCATTTACTGGTCACGTCATCTCCCTTGGTTATGCCCGCTCTCATCCCTCCCTCTCTCCCATCTTCGAAACCGCCCACCGGGGCTCAATAATACCCCTTTCTTTCCTTAAGGCTGCCTTAACCTCATTGTACTCTCAGGTATCTCCTTCGATCTTAGCCTCCTCCGGCTCCACACCTTCCGCCGCTTCCTTCTTCTTGATGGGTTCACGCATTTTAGTCGCCTTCTCCCGAGTTTACGACCATGCGTCGTCGGCTCCTAGTGAATCCTAGGTTGGAATGGAGCCCATCGTAACTTATAATCGAACAAACTTCCCCTAGGAGTTTTGGGACGTTATATTTACCTGTGATAAACTTAAAAAAAAATTTCACAGCCGCGAGTCTCCTGAACCTTCAATATTTTCAACATTCTGTCAAATATAACAAAGGGATTTGGTTCATAACCCGATTAGTATAAACAATCTGAATCAGGTGCGGGTGAAATACTAATGCTAGGGTCTGCGTGCCAATACCTGATTTTTCTTTTGGAGTTTAAGGAAGAAAAAACCCTACGTTAAACCAACGTACTTGCTGCTTGGCGCGAATGTACCAAATGCTGATCTCAAGGCCCCTCGCCGAAGCTCCGACCTCCGTTTAATCCAGTTTATTAAAGCTGTTGGCGGAAGTAAGGGCTTTAGCTACGCACATTATCTTTACGCTTAGCGGTTTATTTGACTAACTGCATTTCAATATAAACGAGCCAAAAAGATTCTTTCTTCCGCTACTCATTTACTATCCTCCTTGGTGCGTTTGTGTCCGTGTAAAAGGAGATTGCTTAGAACGTTGAAATGTATTCTTAACAAAAGGTATTAAACTGCTTCACAAAAATGTAATAAAATTGTCAACTCCTTATATAGATCAAGATTTCCGCATTAATTTCTCCAAATATCCAGAAACATCAAGCTGTATCAGTGATTATGGCGATATTTCCACAATGACAAATGCTAATTCAGAATTATTCAATTTAAAGAGAGACTCTTAAATGCTAGCGTACAAATCTATGCTAATGTTCCTTCAGAGGGGAGCTTTCAGTTTTTCCATGTGGATAATACAAACTGGTGGCTATTTTACTAAGCGATAATAACTGCGATATGGAACACAATAAGTTCCTCGGAGAAACCCTTTTAGAAGATATTCGATTTTATTGATTGATACGATTGCGTTAATCCAGTGGCCTGTATTT
>LYUA01000207.1:1501358-1516871 GCA_002093875.1 Calopteryx splendens | reverse complement strand
AAGCTATCAGGGAGTAAGGGAATTAACACTAAGTAGGGGAAAATGGAGGGCTGCAATAAACCAATCTTAGGATTGAAATACTGATGATGATGAATATTACGTGGTGCGGAAGTCATTCTCAATTAAACCATGATCATACTTATCAGGGACACGCAAAATATTTCGCTATTAAAAGACGTATTCCTATAGAAAAATTTTTAAGTTTTTATAAGGCAATTACAATAGCATCCGTACATATCTAAATCTTTAATCAGAGTTAGTAAACTAATTGTTCTGTCATGAATATCTCAGGGGAGACTTACCGCGATCTTAATGGTTTTGTTCATATTATGGGAAGACTTTATGAAAACTAGTGTACATTTAAATAAATGTTTGCTTAATAAATTCATATGCAAAGAAATAAGAGAAAAATATATCAAACTGGAGATGACAATGTTGAGCTGAAACTGGTTCATACAATAAACGGTTTTTAGTGGAAATGGATATCAATTTTACTTTTCCGACATTCGTGATTTCCACCAAATTATGGGAAAGCCCTTTGTTCTAATTACCTCTCAGCTTATTTAAGGATTCTGGAACGCCTCTAAGCTCGCATGGTGGCTGCAGTAAGATGAAAACGGTCAGTTTGATTACTGATACAGACTTCAATGATTGATACTCAATTAACAAACATGTAACGCACGCAGGGAATGGCCTGCTTGAAACGACCAAAGGGAACCTAAATGGTGGGCGATAACTTTCAATTCCGGAGAAGTGAGAATGATAAGAAAACCAGTCTTATGATTTACGAAGCGAGCGAGCGGAGTCGGTGCGACGTTGACAAGATGTTCTGGGGAGGCACCACCTATCCACCGCCTCGAATGAGAACAAATAGCCAACCTAGTCACACCGAAGGCAACTGTACCTATCGGGTACATTTAGCTACGAGAGGGGGAATGCCCCAAGGGTTGGACACCACTTCCTCTACCTCGAATCGAACCTTTCTTTACTAAGGTTCTTACGAGAGAAAGTCAGTTTCGGGTCAGGTGCGGTTTCCTGTGAAATAGATTAATTTTGAAAAGGCAATTTTTCAGTGCGTGGCCTAAGAAAAATGCTACTCTTAAATGAAAGATTTAAGTTTCCTAAATTTAAGTTTGAAAAGCAAAGGAGGAAACAAGTGCAAAGTCGAGTTGAAAAGTAACCGATATCAACATATATTCACGCAACGAACTCTACACAAAGAAATTTAATGAACCTGGAAATCAAAATGCATGGACATAGAAGCGATCAATTTGATTAAATATGGGTCGATGAACATTTTCGGAAAGACCGCTTAGCGCTCTGGGCATCGAGGGCTGTTCGCATAAATGCTTTGCTCTGCTCACACAATACTGGCTGGTCTCCGAATAAAGGACCTCACACAATCCCTGTAGGTATCGAAACAAAGGCGGGGAAAACTCGGGGAAAAGAAACGAGAGAAATCAAATAATGAACGAAGCTAAAAAGGTTGGTAAAAAAATCACCGGAGTGAGCAAGAAAAGGAATTCCAACTTTTTTTTCATCCCGCCGCCCCCTCCAGCACAGCTTTTGGTGGGCTGTCATGCGGGTGATTGGCTGAACGGGAGGAGAAGGAGCAAAAGGAACAGTTTGGAGTGCGAGGGGAGATGGGAAGGGGGAGGGCTCTGACGGATTCCCGCTCAAATCGCGCTCGAGGACCCGGACGACAAAATAAAGACCCGAAATACCCTCGGGGGCGGCGGGGGAGGAAAATAATAAATTCGGGGCGGGGGACAAAGGCAGGCAAAATGGACGCTGTATACCGGGGAGTCGAGGAGAGGAAAGGGGAGAGCGGAGTTTCAGGAGGCGTGGGGATTTTTCCCCCGTATGCCACAGATACCTATCTTTGATTTCGTGCGGACATTGAGAGCAAACGCATTTGCCTCCGCTCAGGATTTCTCTCGAAACGCACGTGGAAATCCAACAGAGGCTTACGATTTTCAATGGAGAATCGATTTTTTTAGTCGTTACGATGTTGTTAGCTTCGAGTCATTCACGCGGCTGAGCTTTCATACGCAGGACTCAGCGGTTGACAAAAGACGATTCAAAAGCATTAAAATAAGAAAGGTCGTGATTTGTGAGCGATGAGGTTGGGATATGAATGAAATGTGGCATAATATGCTGCATTTTCGGAAATAGAATTTAAAATTTAAATTTAGAAGAAACCAACAAAAAAAGAGTTCTGGATTAACCCGCCGCACGATTGATCAAATATAAATTGCACCCTGTTTTCAAATACGTAATTACCTATGATTACTTAATGGATCACAGATTGACTGTTGCTGATAAAACACCATAGGTGACAAAAAAGAATTTAGCTACATAAATGCTAATTCTAACTTAAGGAAAGCTACCATAAGCTAAGTTAACAAACTTTTCGATTTTATTTATAATATAATTTTATTTCAACTTTTAATTCATTTTTATCCATTCGCTAACTTATAACGAAATACTGGTGACCGTCACCTAGGACAGGTCCGTGAAATTTGATTGTGTGAGTGCTGGTGAATTTTCATTTCGCCCCTCAATCAAAGTAAGCTAGAATTCATTTATCACTGATTAGATGCCATTAATTATTAAAATGTATGAGAATTAGAAAAATTTTGTGTGTTATAACGTTTTCAAAATAAGAAAAATCCAAATAATAATTGATAAGAAACTGTTTCTCTTTGTCGTAATTTCTTTTTCTTGAGAAAAAGGGATTTAATGTTACAGATGAATGTTGTTCTTATTATATTTTTCTCCGTATTAATATAATGGAGACTGAACGAATGAATACCTAATTCACTCATAATTCATCATTCATTTTGAAATTTCGTTCCGGAGGGCATGAATGGCTCCCAGAAAGGAGCCATTTCAGGTATTCGCCCACGGTCAGGGTCGGCGAATACAGTGCTGGTATTTCCAGCGAAATTCTATGTGGCGATACTTGTAAATCACAGATTATTAAATGACCAATCCGAATTTGCAATGCTATTTTAAACGATGAACTTTGGAAAGTTCCTTGAGAACGCACCCTATCGCATGCAGCTGCACGATTCGTCGAGCAACTCGCGTAGCTGAACGTCGACCTTTCACGCTGGGATTATTGTTACCTATCTGGTTTAAGCAGTATATCGTCTCTTCATAGGCCAAAGGAATTTTGCCCTGCAGCTCCTTCCCTCATCTACCTATAAGCGAGAGGTATTTAGATGACAACGATATGCGCCCCGCAGGCATCTCGAATAAAGCGTTGGCCTCTATCGCTCCGCATGTTCTTTTTGTATTAGCCGTGCGACTCTTCCCCATGCCATTACGGCCTTTTGTTTTTCTCAAACTTCCTCCGGCCTACTGTTTCATTTTCCTCCCGCCGGAGATTTTCACCTCTCTCCCTCTTCGCCACATACGCATATCCGTTATCGTGCCTCCCTTCCACGTTCCCGTCTCTCTCCCTCTCTCTCTCTCCCTCCTTTCCCTTGTTTTCTTCCCCATCTTGCACACCCCATGCCTCCCCAGCTCCTCCTTCCGCTCCATCCAAACTGAGGCATTGCAGCTCTTTCCGGCTTCCGTTTCATTCTCCCTTGGATTCTCCGTTCCCTCCAATTTCCTCCACATGTTCTCGTCCCTCTTCTGACGCACATGACTCGGGGCGCAAGAGTCATTTCCCCCTCAAGTCCACCTGACGCGAGCGAGAGAAGAAGGGGCAAATTTTGGAGGATGCCACGAAACTTCATAAGTTTTAAAAGGATTTTACTATCAACGTTTTGGCACAGAAGCAAGGTATTCTTTTTTTTTAATTCCCAGCATGCATTTGTACGTTCCACATCTAGCCGTGATAACTCAATGCCCGGGGACTGGACATGAGGAATATTGTGAAAAATATTGATGCAGCACCTCCCTGATATCATGTTCGATTTTCGAACTCTTTATCTGAAATAAATATTAACTTGCTTCGAAGCAAAGTAAACTATTTTCACTCAGTGACTTTGAAATAAATGAGAATAATAAAATTTTCGTAGGTAAGTGATAGTTTTAAGCAAGATGGTAGAGAAAAATATTTTGTTTTTTTGTAAAAAAACACTTAAAAGATTTAGGTATTTATAAAGAATTATTTACAGGAAAAAGTCAAGTTCCAATACTTAATTAATTGTAGACAGCTAAAAATACCATAAATGTGGATTTTAACTAGGATTTAAAAAAAGCTGATCACATGCACTGAAATCATATGTGAAATAATTACGCCTATCCAGTGATCAAATCTAGAGCCTCTGACTTAGTGGGCGAGAATATTAGCCCACGCTTCAACGCAGTTTATTGTTCAAGAAAAAAATACCTAGAGATTGTGATTTTGAAACGATGATAATAAGAGAAGAATGGAGGACTACAGTAAGACACTCTCAGAATGGAGCACAAATGATGATGAAAATTGTGATTTCATGTCCATAGCCATTGGACGTTTTCTTGCATCAGAAAAATTTGGAAAAAGTCTTCGTTAAAACCCAATGATTTGCTATTTACAATATATTACTTGAAAATAGAATGGATCGCTATGAATACATAATTCTCCTTAGCGTTCATGAAATTAAGAGAAAAGAAATCCCATTTATTTCTAGAATTTTTACAATCACGTCTTTTGTAACTTAAGGTATACTGCGCATTTTATTTAGCCTTTGAATTTGGTTAAACTGACTCAATAGAAGACTTTTAACAGGACAAGTGAAGACGATATAGTGTGTGGTTTTGTATGCCTCGGAAACTTGGTCATTGAGACAAGATGACAACTATGGGTAGGAAGCTTTCGAAATCTGGAAGTGGAGAAGGATTGAAAAAGTGAAATGGACGGAAAGGAAATCGAACGAAGAGGTTTATGGTAGGGGAGAAGGAAAGAAGGTGATCCGGAGAAATCCAAAGAAAACAGGAAAAGTGGATGAAGGACGCCAATGGAATGTTGAAGAGGGTGATAGAGGGGAGAATGTTGGGCAAGCGAGGTAGAGGGAGGAAAATATTAGGCATATTGGACGGAATGAAGGGTGGCAGAAAATATTCGAAAATGAGGAATGGGTTATTGTAGTTTGGATTGTTAATGTGTTAGTGTCATGGGTCTATCATAAACCTACTATTACCGTTAGATTACTACAAAAAGAAGACTGCCGTTATTTTTCTCCTGACTACGAATATCCCTACTGCACCCTACTGCGTACGCAGGGGACCATGATGATCTTGCGGGATCGATTTTGGTTCTCTGCGACAAGATTATTTTCAATTGAGCCAAGGATATTAAGGATCAAATTTTGTACTAAAAGAAGAATCGTTCAGCTGTTGACAAGTATTTTACATCACAACGTTATATATTTTTCACTTAATTTGATTGGACAACGAGTGGTTTTCTTATCCTCCAGAGGGAAATGAAACTGAACTATATTACAGAATTTTAAGTTATATTTTCCAAACAATTCCTTAGTGTTACGTAAAAAAAATCCAAGAGACTTATTAAATTTCACCTATGTTAATTGCTAGTAGCAATGGTCGGAGGACGTCTGGGTTTCAATTTTGTCACAAAGAACATTATTAACAATCCCGAGTACCAAAAATCCTCGGCTAATTGGCAATCAATATCCAAGGCATGATGGGCAAGGAAGTCAAGGTATGTCACTGGGAAAAAATCAAAACAAAACGGAGCTAGGTAAAAAAAATTATTAGCCCCCCCGTATTGGGTCGAGAGGTTTGAATAAAAGCTCGTGTGTGCCCGAAATAGAAGAATGACGAAGAGACAAAGAAGCTCTGTTGACAATATCTCCTTTCCTCCACGCTCTTTGTATTCCCACCACTCATCCTCGCCCCCTCTTATATGCCTCTACTTGCTCTTTTTTCCCCTCCACTTCCCCCTCCTCACACATTCCTTTTTTGCCCACCATTTCTCATTTACTCCCTATCACTCCGCCCCGCACTTCTTCCCTCCTCCTCCCTCACCCTTACTATCTTCTTCCCGGGGTTCTTCATTTCTCCACATCTACCTCCCCACGATAGTCAGTCCGCTTCCACACCCTCCTCCTCTCACTCCTCTTCTCTCTCTCCCCAAACTTTCCCTCTCTCCCCTACACGTCTCTCTTTCCCTTTGCCCCTTTCCGTCGAGCTGATCTCGGCTCCTCCATGCTCCGTCCACCTCGACGCCAATCCCCTACACCCTACCCCTCCCCATCAGCAACTCTCCGCTGTTGCCGTCAAAACCAACATTGTGAGACAAAAAAAAGTGGGCGGGAAGGGCTTTCGCTCGTCGCCGTGTTATTGGGAAAAAAGGAAAAAGTGCGGTAGGAGAATCGGGGAGGTGGAGAGAGGAAGGGAGGAAAAGAGAGGGGAAAAAATGTGCGTAATAAAAAAGAGAGGTGAGAATGAGAGCTCAATAGTCGTCAGTGTCCCGTGCGAGAGAGGCGGAGCTGGGTTGGCGGAGGGAGGGAGGGAAACGCGGAGGGGGGGGGGAATGCTGCGGGGTGCGAAGGTGAAAGAATGGGATAGGTTTTGTGAGGAGGTATGCATAGGAAGGTGTGCATAGGAAGGGAGAGAGAGGGCGGCCAAGGGGAGAGAAGAGGCGCGGGAGGTGATGCACCAGGAGGGAGTGGTTGCACGGGGTGCCCGTCCCCCTGCGTGGGAGGTGTCCCCAGGTCAGCCCACGGAAGGGCGGCGGGAAATGTGGAAGGAATGGAGACGGAAGGGGATGGGACCAGTGGATTCAGGGACGGGGATGGGAGGAGAGTAGGTGTAAGTCTGGGGAGGCAAGGAGGGCGGGGGTTCCTGTGGCCGGAATGTGGCGGCGATGGATCCCCCTCACCTCCCCCCCCCACCTCCAGTTTCGGGAGAGGATTCACCGTGGAATTAAAGAGAGGGCGGGAATCAGGGAGTATATTACGGGGGGCGTGTGTCAAACCGTGCCAAGAATAAAAATCGGGGGGGAGGGGGGGAAGGGTGTGGGAACGGAGGAAGTGAATGGTGGGCGTGGTGATGAATAGCAGGGGGTGAGGGGAAGTGGGAGGGAAGACGTGCGAGGAAAGATGGGGAATCGGGATGCGTTAGGGGCTTGAGGGAAGGAAACGTCCAACGGGACAAGGAAAAAATAGGACGAGTCGAACATTATGCATGCCTTTGGAAGAATACGTGATGGTTTTAATAAGGTGCAAATCAAGGTTCTCCCTTTTCGTCAATTCTGAAAGGTCGTAGCTCATAGACTAAATAAAACACAAAAGGCTTCTAACATGGGCACTTTCTTATTGATTGCAATTCGACATGACGCTGTTAAACCACACGACAGTTACGACTTTAAAATACCCAAAAGCTGGGAAACACGACAATGTAAGCTCCTAAATATATATTTTCGAAGCAGAATTTATTTCGCAACATATTACTACAAATAAAATGTACAAATTAATTTAGACTAATTTCTTGTCTTTGATGAACGTACCTCATTATCTATAGTTCAGGCCGACCTATACCATCTAAATATTCTTTTATAAATAGTTGTTACACACCTTGTATGAACTGCCACAGATATAATTATTTTCTACGCTATAACGGTCTGTATTTCACCGATAGTATTCTTCAAATTCCTAATTCGCACTCACTAAACTCCAGAAAAATATAACGTTTAACTAAGGCATTCTACATATACACTGACACAATGAAGTGCCTAGTACTACCGCATAGTGTTATTGATTGAAGAGATCGTAACTTTGTGGGACAGCTCCATGTCCGAAGGAAATAATAAATAGATTTTGCTTTCTCACTCTATACTTCGTTTTTTAAACACAACAATAACTTTTCTTCCAAACTGTAGCATCTTCAGCACCTAAAGATGCTACAGTGAAGCGAAACTAGTCGTGTTTAATAAACGAAATGAAGGGTGAGAAAACAAAGGATTTATTATTTCCTTCAAACTACAGAAGTTTTCTTAGAAAACCAAGTCATACCCCTCCTATACCTAAGCATATACTCTATTATTATACTTAAATAATTTGTTAATACTACTGATAAAGAAAAACAACTTTAGCATTAGAACACAATATATTAAAGCAGATTATTATTTTATTGAAGGCAGAAAATTTACCGAGGTCCACTTGACCAACAAAAGGCTTTAACAGAACAAATTCTTGCAGTTGGAAGACCCCGGAGAGAATAAAGTTCAAGCTGAACTAAATAAAATTAATACATTATAAAAAGGATGCCATAGATCCATGAATCAATAAAAAACGTCACTAAAATATAGTCTCTGAATATTATTATTATTATTATATGGTCAGGGAAAATGCATCTCGCAAGAAGCCCTATACATTTATTAAATTTTAAATTCCAAATGTGCCGTTTCAAAAATAAAAAAATAACAGTGACTGAAAAAATAATTTTCATTTTCACTTAAAAAATACTTGCGGGATATCTGTAAATAAATGCTTCAAATATACGTAGACTCATACGATCTTAAATATGGAATTAACACTGGTATTTCTCCTTTGAATAGGCCTTTCAATTAATATACAGACCGCAGGTGTGAGTACAAAGAATAGTTAAGACTATTTCGTGACGTTATGCTTTACCTTGAGTTTTGCCAGCAATGCAGAGTGAGTTCAGTTATCACATCACTTAATTGTTTAATGGTAGGTCCGCACACGGACCATTTGAATATGAATGCCCACCTTTCAAACCTCTCAGTGTCACGACTAAACGCCAAAAGAGAGATGGGATAGAAACTATCTTGGAGCTACACAGCTAAGAAACTATATTTAAAAAATAATAAAAATGAATACATGAGTATTATTTCACGACATAGGAGTATTCTCTATCTCAAAAAGGTAAAACACGGCCTCAAAAACTCTAAAATAACTCTCAGTTAACCTCATTGCAGGACAGGTTTGCACTGCAATTAAATGTGACTCTAGTAGGTATACAAGGACATTTCATGCAGAGTACGCAGCTGCAACATAATAGGTGAGTCTTCCCAAAAAATAGAACTGATATGGTAGTGATTTTCACTTCGTGTTTATGCTTCTTTAATTACAGCATAAAAGACGTGGGAACATTAGATTCAGATTCCCAAATACATGCTTTGATTGAAAATGCATGAGAATGGAATAAGCATCAAGTTAAGGCACCAGGAAAATCAATAACATTTCTCTGATTTAAACAGCAACGCAACATATCAGGTGACGTTTGGTCAAAGTGAAGTAGCTAAGTTGCAGGCATGGCAGGCAGGCAAGCATTTTTGCATCTCGATGAAAACGTAAAACCTTGGCTTTGACTATAGTTATGAATTAAAGTTAATAGAGTCCAAAAATATACCTGCTAAGGTACATAAGCACACTTTATGTTTAAGATAAGCGTAATAATAATGACGCAACATGTCTCGTTGATATAACTTAAAATGAGTAACATCAGAATTAAAATAATCCAGCTCTTCCATAATATTCTGAATCTCCAAATGAATTATGTCACTGTGAGATTTATGCTAACCAAAACAATCGAATGGCTGAAATAAAAATTTCTCACTTCTGGAATATGCTGCCAGTATAGGGATCCTAGTTACCTTCTGCCAAAAGCAAACGTTTCTCACCATGTTGGCCCATAAACATGCAGTTACGAGAGCGCTCAGAGTACGTCACTGGAACGCAGAAAGGGTGCATGTACTACAACGTTCGCTCGCGAAATTCTTCCTGCCGTTGAACAACAAGGTGAGTGCAAACACCTCCTCCCCGACAGCATCAAAGGCCTGCCGTCTTGGAAAAGCTGCCTCAGAACCTGTTTTTCCCCTCTGAGAAGCATTGCAAACCCTTGAAATCTCATGTCAAAAGCGCATGCTATTCAATTTCGAGCAATAACAAGCATTTCTTCTCCGGGAATATTTGAGAAAATATTTGCGGATATGCATTTCTCGAGTGAAGGTTGCAAACATGACCCATTTTATGGAGAAGGCGTGAAATTACCTACGAAATATCACTGGATCTCATAAATAAAATTAAGCATTTGAATGTGCCAGTTTCGAGTCTTTTTACCACATATCCTTCATAAAAAAGAGTTGTAAGACATTCTTTGGAATAAAATATACAGAATAACTAAAAACACTAAGAATATTTAGAAACTGAATCATAAAGTTTATTTTTTTATTCGAGTAATTCAACGATGCAAGGGAAGTTCGAAATAATCTCGTCTAACTCTCTCAGCTAAGTCATATTCTGCTAGCACTTAAGACTCGCATCACAAGATTGAAAGCGCTGCAAGATATTCAAAGAGAACCTATTGCAATTTCTTAAAACTAAATATTTATCATATCAAAACCAATTGAAAAACATTCAAACGCAAAGCCCAGAGATGTGTCTTAATTTAATATCATCTTGTTCATATTGCGCATATATACAGCGCCAGCACCAAACAAGCCTAACAGTCCAAATTTGCTCTTTTCAAAATGTTATCAGTTTTTTTATGGCCCAACATGAAGATCTAAACACAGATGATTTAAAGTGTTCTGCATCATAAACATTAAAAGTTACAGAAATGCTTTTAAGATCTACCAAGGAAGATTTGCACAATTCAGAAAATTTTTCGAAATACTGTAGTTATATGAAAAACATAGTGCAAGCTATTGATTATATTTGGCATAGTTTTAGCATCGGAAAGCACAGTAGTAGCAAAATTTCACTTGGAGATCAACAGAGTATGAATTACAACACGAAAATGTCGTTCAGATGCGCCCGTAATAAATATGGTTTCCCATATTTTTCAAAAGACCAAGTTAAGGAGTTGAATTAATTTCATTTCTTAGAAATTAGTGCGTGCGTGTATATTTAGTTTAGTACTCTTATTCATGAAAATATTTCTACCTTATTGCTTCGATTTCATTTTAATGCTCGCTGATGCTTCATCAAAAAACTAATCGTTACATTATCATATTATTAGTTATATCTTTTCTGCATTCATATCTAGCAACCAATTAATGATAAATGCATATCATCCTATCGTATTATCAATCCAAGAGAGAAATTTGAAAACGAAAATCTTCCTGCACGAGTGTGTTACACTCAGAATCACGAGTTCAGTTTGACTTACTTTCGGTTTCGTAACGTATATGTTTTTCAGTCAAGCTCCACCATGTTAACTGTTTTTTGCGGATCCATGTGTCCAATATAATTAATATTCATATAGAAAACTGCAGATTGAAAAGTCGAAGATAACGAAATAGAAAACACTACTTTTTACCGAAAATTTTAATGTTCAATATTTTCCAACTACTGAGAACAACGGTAGGTTTTCGATGTACTCAGGGTGATACTGTTCTATTCCCACATAACGACACAAAATTCCCTAACACCTCAAGCTAAAAGCAGTTTTACACTCCATATGCTTTCGACCTCCATTCATTCTGTCCAATATACCTACCTATATTTTCCTCCCCATACCTCGCTTACCCAACGTGCATGCTCAGTAAGGTGTAAGTGCTAAACAACAGAGAATGCACTAATACTCACACTGGATCACAGCAGTGACCATATGTGACATAAAAACTACACGAGGTCCACGGCTAAAGGGGAAAATGTATTTCGCTCTCTTTCGAGCTAAAATACGGGGATATTTTCGGGTGTAATCCGGCCATTCGAGAAGGCATGTTGATAAGGATACTGAAACCAAAATACAAAATGTAATTCTGCCGAGGGGATATATATAAAAAGCGGTGCGCACGGAAACATCGGCGTGTTGATTGGATTAACACACCAGACACTTCACTCACCGGAATCGTCCCCTTGCTCCTCGACATATCCATCCCTCGATCGGTTTCAATTTTATCTTCTTTTCGGGACCACACAACGTTTTACCCAAACGCTTAAATTTCCCCAAACCCAAAGGCATAAAGGTCTACCGATAAAATATTTTTTAACCCAATGGAAAGGCCAGCAAGGTTGCGCGCAGGAACAACGTTTTCCGTTCGAGTGTTCTCTTAAATCCCTCTCCTGGAAAAATTTATACAGTCCCCTCGAAAATACGTTATTCTGCCAAAAGAGTTAGGTTATGGTGGGATTAAAAGGAAGACAGAATTGGAGGGAGAAAAGGGTGAAATGGAAGGGCCTGCCCCACAGAAAAGGGAGAGGAAAAAGGTAACGGGAGCGGGTTCCAAGGATATTTCGAAAGGAGAACCGCAGAGCCGGGATCAAAGACAGAATGTTACTATCACATCACCTTCGGTCTCATTGATAAGCAGTTCCGGGGTTTAAGAATCGTATTCTGTCAACTTCACTACGCACCAATTTCAACAACAGACAAAGAGAATTGAGATGAGAGAGAGGGACATTTATAAATGTTGAAATATGCCTATTTGTCAGTGGCAATATAATTAAGCTAAGCGTTTAGTGTGAAAAAGAAAAATTTAAACTAATAAAAATCAAAGATTCTATTTTCAGTGACTCTGATAATAATAGAATGATGATCGTGAGTTAAAAATGGAGATTTGTAGTGAAAAGTTTGACAATTCTACGTAATTATACAGTATTCCTCATTTTTTTCTCAAAGAGAAACATCTTTTACTTAATTATTCCAAGTTTTTAAAACTCTCTGCAGACATCCGAACTAGTCATCCGAACTTTATCATCCGTCTATTGATTGAAAATATTTCGCAATCATTTCCATCTTTCATGAAAGCTATTGTAAATAACTCCGCGATGTATTCAGGGTAATTAACTAAGCATTAAATCAATAAAAGTAATCACCTCGAGTCAGTAGAAAAAGAATAATGTCACAGCGGACAACCAACCTGGTGTTTTCACAGAGCAGACAGTTACAATGCATGATGAAAAATACGTGTGCAGAGTATATCTACCCACTAATGAACGATGAAGGAAAGAGTAATCGAGGTTCTACTTCAATTTTTCACTTCTCTTAAATAATTCTATTAACCAAAATAACAGGAGTTAGCATCAACAATCATTTCGTTAAACCCATTTGACCAGAGAACTAGTAAATTTCAACAACTGACAAATGTGTACGGTCAGTTGAGTTAGTTGAAAGAAAGGAACAAATGTTGGATGGTGCCAAGAGGGCTAGAAAGTACGAGGATCACAAACGTGAAGGTTCATATTGAAAAATAGTATTAGATTAAATGGGATGAATAAAGAAAAAAATTAAAAATTAGCGATGTAATTGATTTTAAATTGTGTTAAGTGATCCCATGGGCCTTACCTTTAAAACTGAATTCATATAAGATTGGCTGCTGGAAGCTATTGAAGGTTCAGGTGTAGACATATAACTACAGTTGTAAAAAAATACGCCGAACAATCTAATTCCGAAACTTAATCCAAGCCAATGTCTATCGTAAGCACTACCTAATTCATTTTTAAAAATAACCCGCCGTTATTTATTAATTAACATGGATTAAGCGGTTTTTCTTTTCTGCCGTAATACATTTGTGTGCACAATAACACTCCAAGATGCGTTGGAAGCCTTCCAACTTTGAGATATAACAACGTATTGATACTTCATACAACCTTGAAAACGTTTATTCATTGGCAAAGGGATTTTTGGCATTACTCCAGAGTGAAACAATCGTCCATTTCTCTTCGATAGCAATCACTCTATGACGACGCTTTGATTGTTAGACCTCCTCGAGTTAATGTACCATACAATTTTAACCCCGCTTACCATAAGCAGGTACAGCATATGCTTAGAGCGTTATTACCTGAGCATTTTTAATTTCAAAAAAAGTCCCATCACGTTGCAAATGTTTAAATGAAAAGATGCGCCTCTCAAATATCTATGGAATTCGAAAACTTCTTATTCGAATAGTTTGTTTCTAACGTGATATTTCACCTATTAAATAATATATAAAACACAAAAAACCAAAAATACGCGATTTTGTATGGGTATCTACACATATCTGCCCTTCTGAATTTTGGACACGGTTATGAAATAATTTTGCAATGATTTTTGTGAAAAATGGACTCAAAACCAATACGTCCCATCAAAAAGATTCAATATCTATATTTCCTTATTTCAGTGGCGGTTTATGGGGCACGAAAAGGTTTCCATTGGCTATCATTACGCAGTGTAAAAGAAACAGAAACCTTTTCAGGACACGTTTGACAATATTTCATTTCTCGCTAGAGTGGAGGGAGTTCCTTTAGGAATGATTTTTTTAGCTTAAAAAAGGCTTCCTTTGGAGAACAAATCGGTTCCGGAATGGAATCGATACGATCGCACGAGGAGGAAAACTCGAAACTGAAGATGGGAAAAAGAGTAGGCATGCAAAAATGTCAGTAGTGGAGAAAGTGATTAAGCGTTGATCATAGATACGTAGTTTTTATAACAAGCTTCGAAACCACCTAAATGCTGATCATCAAACCCCCGAAAAGCGTTGGAAAAATCTTTCTACGCTCTTGCTTGCAGTGAATGCTAGAAGAGTCGTCCATCTCCTCTCTCCTATTTCGTTCTCCAGCGCCCTTCCTCTCTTGTTCCCCGTTCTTAAAATCCGTCTCCATTTTGATTAATGTTATCATCACATAAGCTATTTTATTACAATTCTATACGAAACTGCAATTGGAGTGAAATAATGAAACAAAGAGAGGAAAGTTTGTACTGTTAACTTGTTATGAGTCTGTAGTATTAAGTTAGCAGTTAATACAATGCTGTTTTACCACGTCTCAATGAAAACGGTTGAATTGAGTTTATTCAGAAATAAAAAATAAAGACGATCGTAACTAAATGGTTCTCTTCAGCCCCTTAAGAAATTGTAACCCATTAGGGATATAGGATGATATGTGGATGGGATATTATTATTTTTATTATATTATATATTACACTAATGTTATGGTTTCTTTTTTTTTAAACATTTAGTTATTAATACATGCTGTGCACTTCAAATATGATTCAAATTTATGCTAAATGGTTTGTGTAGTTACGGTTATGAATTCTCAATAGAGTTGCTGTTATTGTAATACTTGGGGTTACGAATCAGGGTGTATACTGTCTTGTAATAAAGAGCACAATTACAAACGAAATCATAAGGTTCAAGTGAACACGATTTCCCTTCGCAATTTGGTTCTTGCTTTTCTTAGATGTGGCTAGTACCGAAAAAGTCCAAACAACCTGGGTTCATTTGAGTCTGTATCAGGGATAACCTCGAATTTAAACACGGAAAACTCCGGTGGAAAACTGAGTACGCGAACTACTACAAGTTCTTATGTTTCTTCTACAATTAAACTACGAAGCCAGGTCTTTCTAATGGAATATTATAAAATTCCAAGAGTTTAATATTCTTTGACATAGTGTAATTACAGAGATGTTCGGACGAGACTTTCAGGTGGCTTAAATTATTGCACTTGTGGCAGTTCAAAAGTATTGAGTTGCACAAATTTCCCGGAGCTGACTGTCCCAGCAAGCTTCGTACAGTTTTATAAAAATATGACACAATCAATCACAGTAATCAACCCGAAGTTTGGTTTGATAGTTGAGGGTAGAGCTCACCCAGTAGGTACTCAA
>LYUA01000207.1:1424387-1434827 GCA_002093875.1 Calopteryx splendens | reverse complement strand
TTAAAGAATAACGCTCTGGCTACGCGTTCTTTGTTGTAAGAGGACGCCCCCCCCCCCCCCTCACATTTCCTCTCTTTCCTTTGCATAAAGAATGAACACGATTAACCTCAGGAACACTTGAGTCGGGATAAGGAGAAGCGGGTGCAGGAAGGTAAGTTATACAGTCTATAAATATATACTTATATATCTTCACTGGGGGTAGTTTACGCGTGGAGGAAGGAACGTACTTATCCCTTTCCGGAATATCTTTCGAAAGGACTCATGCGGTGAAATGTCCGCGAAAAATTTTCAACGAGCTCGGAAGTTTATTCCCTCGACATAGCCTAAGAGGAGTGGCTTTTCGTGCCCCGACAAAATTTTATAAAGGGACGACTTTGCCCATGTGCGTCCTGGGCAAGGGGATGAGAATTTGATTACAAAACACCACCAGAATTAAATCCGAGGAAAACGTAAAAGGATTGCTAGTCCTTTCTTAATCGTAGAGCGAATAAAACTTCTAGTTTGTTCTACTTTGTAAAACTGCTCCAAATCAGGAGAGAATAAATTGGATGCTACTGACCAACAAAAAATCGGTGGTTTGATACCGAGCCTTGTTTAACTACTCCCTGGAAACCTATTTAACAGAAAATTGCTTTCATATACTTGAAGGGATTTATAAGTACGATTAGAAGTTTAGTATAATTGATGAAGGTCCTACTAGTTCCTAGTCTAGGGCTGGTCCCACCTTAAATTCTAGAAGATGTTTACAAATTCAGGACAGGAAGAACATACCCTTTCCCTGTGAAGGCTGCGACTTCCTAAAATTTATGGCAGCGAAAAAATCTCACAGTTTAGACAGCTGAGGATGTTTTGATACATTTGCGTGGGACTTGAGCACAGGATCAGTACTAGGATGTCGCCGGATCTCACATATCTACAGACCTCATATTAAATGCGCATATTACCCTATTTTCATATTCGTGATGAAAAATACGATGGGTCAGGATTTTTCAATGATAAAAGAGTTACACACTCTACAGGGTATGGGGCGTGTGTCATTCAAAATATACACTAATTAAACTCTGCAGAAGTTACCTTCCGAAATATAGGCCATGCATTTATTTTATTATTCTGGAAAAACTAACTAGAAAACCAAATTTCCCATGAATCATTGGCATAAAATTTGGATCAGCGATTCCTTAAGCACACTTTGCTATGAAAGAAACCCTGCATTTTTATTTTACGCATTTCAAATTCAGGAAATAGACTCTCACCTTGGAATAATAAACGCAAATGGAAACAAACATGGATGCCGAGGGAAAGCAATGCAGATTTTTGCCAGCGCTTACCGTACTGGCATTTCCTCATCTCGCAAATCTTAACCCATTTCCTTTTTTCTGTGTCCTTCCATAGATATTGCACACCAGTGTGTTGGTTTGTAAGCCCACGCAAGACTACTCCAAAAAGCAGGATTACGCTATCATACATCGATCTTCCTATTGTGAATGTCATGTGGAGAGTTGGCACACAAAAGAGATGTCCTACGATTTGTTTGTCCGTCATTTGGGAAATTAAAATGTGGAGCACGTTTCCGCAAAACTCGACTATCCGATGAGCAACGTCTAGACGTTACATCTGACCTCAATGCATTCGGGTCTCCTTCGAAAACTGCTAATGAATTCCTTGTGGTACCTACAGTATTACGTCATGAAAGTCGAAAGATTAAAAAAAACATTTGCCATTAATTAAATTTACGATTCCTATATCGAAGAAATTTTACTCTTTGGTTTTTCACAGTGGGTCATAAATATTCGTAGCGTCATCAGTAAGGAATACACCATTATTGTATAGAACAATAGATGAATGCTGTTAAAATATTACACCATAAAATCTATGGGGATAAAAAGGCACTATTTATTGCTAGACTACCACGATAAGCTGTAGTTTTGCATTATAAGAAAAGTCCAAATCAATCAATCTTTTTCTCAATTCTTTCAATTCAACATTATACGAAATTTTTTGGACTCTGCATCATGAGAAGGGGTGCAGATGTTTAGGTTAAACATATTAAAAAGGAATACGGGGATCAGATTGGTGTGGCGACCTGTGTACTACCTTCCCACTACGAGAGCCCGGATCGAAATTGTGCTAGTTTTATCTATTTGTAGTTACGTCCCGATCCCTACTCGGTTACCATATGGAAAGCTTCACGTACTTCATCCGTCGGATGGGACGTTAACCTATGGACCCATTGTCGCCTTTCTACAAAAGTAGGATTATGCCAGCGCCGGGTTTCTCTCCATCCTACCTCCATGCCTTGACAATCCCATTTCTACCAAATTGCACATCTTTCGCTAATGCCCCAAATGACCTCGGCTGTCGAACGCCTCCACTAATGCTATCAGGATTAGTACCTATACGAGAAGCAGTTGGTGCTTGGATTGTCTGCCAGGTCCATATTTACATTTTTATAAAATTTGCTAAAAACTTCCACTAAAAAGCTACAATAAATTGTTAAGTAGCGGAGGGTAACGTCCTGGCCTGCTAATGCGAGGCCGTGGGTTCGAATCCCACCTAGGTGGCTTTTTCCTCTCATATGACATGGATTTTTGCGTGTGTGCACGCCGTTGTTGTTGCACTTTGTTCCACCTACATTGGCGTGGTACCATATGAGTTTGGGCGATATAATAACATCAAAAATTCATAAAAATATTAACTTAATCATGCCAATCTTTAGAAATTGCCATTAAAGCAGAATGTGATAAATAACTGAAGCAATTCCCTCTCCAGTAATTGACAAAATATTTATCAGAAGTCGTTCTCGTAAACATGTAATTCATGATCCTTTTCTTTACTCTGTATTATAATTTCATTTTTCGGCTCACTTCAATTACCGTTCAAGATCAAAAGTTAATCTAACTTTGTGAGACGTATACCTCAATATCTTTCCGAAACAATAATTTCCAAGAAGCCTTCATCTCTTCCGCACAATCCCTCAAAGAAAACTCACTAAAACCTCACTCCTGTCCTTGACCCCCGAACGAGCATAAAACCCCACCCCCCTCTCCCTCTTGCCGGCCAGCGCTTCCACCCACGCAATCTCCCCTACTCCGAGGTCTTTCGTTTTATCTCCCCATTCTTGCATCGCCGCACGCCACTCCCTCTTTCCACCCCGCCGCCATAGAAAAATGTGGGAAGGGGAGAAATGTATCGATACGAATCGTTTGCAATACACGACGTAAATATGATACTCCACGTTATTGGGCCGCAAAGCAATACGATATAAATTAAGATGTGGGAGAATTCCGTTTTAGTATCGACCTCCGGTTGTGTAAATGTGGATAATGAGTGTAAATATCAATCAGTATCGATGCCATAAATATCACAATCCTATCACAACCTGGTACCGTCTTAATGGAATCAATTCAATAGGGGTGTAAATTAAAAAAAATATCGCACAGGCATAATGAGAAACCAATGCTTTGCGTTCACGCTGTAGTTTCGATTCGTCGAAACTTTAGCGTCATTCATTTCGCATCGCACTGCGATGCTCGGAGCCGAATATCTAACAGACATACCCTGGAGCCATACCCCACCATAACCTCCTCCTCCGCCTACCTAACCTTCCAATCTCCCATGCGCCTTCCTCCTCCTCCCCGTTAAAAATTCACTCTCGCCCCCGCGTGTCATTTTAATGCCGTATTTTAAAGCAATTTCCTCTCCCAACCCTCCGAACGTGCCGACGGGACCGCTAAACTGTCATATCGCTGGAGACAAGGAAAGAAGGTCCAGGAGGCGTATTCATATTAAGTTTATTTCTCCGCCCATGCAGCCGACGTCGTCGCTCCCGAGAGATTCGTGGAGACCTTTGGAGAGGTGACGTCGGGCTTTCACCAGGCGCGCATTCCTCCGTAATGTGGTATTATCGACCAGTGCCACCCAATGGCCACAAATGCGCGCCGTCCCCAGTGGCGGTTTTCGAACCTGCTCAACTCCTCAAATTCACCGTAATGCGGCATCACAATGATGAAATGTTACTTGAAGTTGTATACTTCCCAAGAAGATGAAAATCATCATCATCACTTTGTTTTCAATTTTTCATTGCACGGTGAACTTATTTATTACATAATTGTTGCAAGGTTTGCCCTTGAAGCATATTAAGTAGCTATTTTCATGGCTAAAAAGTTAATGATATGCCAAATTTGTGAACATAAACCTTTACTCAGTAAATGTAGATAATATTTTCGTCCAAATAAATAATGTATTGGTGTTAAATTTTATTTAATGTTCAGTAGACCACAGGGTAACGTATTTAACTACTATTCCCACTATTTCAGTATCCACAGTGACTGAAAATTTTCCTTCTACAATACATTAATAGCGTGGACCCCTGATTGAAGTTATGAAACAGATAGGTAGGTATACGATGCTTAACAACCATGGTACTTACTTATTCGAATTCCCAAGTAGAAATATGCATTTTTCATTGGGGAAAGCTAAGGTGAAGTAACAGTATCCTAATTAATAAAATATGAGAATGAAACTAATTAAATATGAAACACCACATAATTAAAAAAAAAGTATTGACTCAATGCAAACAATAACATCGCGTGAGAGGAGACTAAAAGGCCACTTCCAGGAGAAATATTTATCCGTCTCCAACAAATCTGAAATCTGCACCATGCCCAATTGGCATATTTGACAATTTACTAGAGGCATATGCCGTAATCGCTTTTGCGTTAATAATTGGAGTTGGTTAAAATACCATTTACACCGTATTATTCTAAAAAATTTACTATATAAGTAAATCGAAAGAAAATGATGAGGTCGACAGCTTAAGCTTCTCCGGATGGTAAATATGAAGGCGACCTATTTGAGATATTGGAAGGGTTAGAATGTCGAGTAGCGCAAGACCGCAGCCATTCATGGAGCCAAGCGGCGGGTCAGTATAACGCATTGGAGCGTTATCATCTTATAGCAGCCCTAAATAACGGTTTGGGACGTTACCATGAGTTACAGAATTAGGGAGGCTAATTACGGAGGGTTCAGCAAATGTATTTGATGACCAATGTCGAGCCATCTGCAAAGCGTATTTGATGACCAATACCCTCCCATCTAATGAAAACGTACTTGCTTGCTCCGAGGATTTCCATGTGGAATTTGACAGAGTAGAGAGAAAACTTTTAATGGATTATATTGAAGATTGTACTTAGTCGAAGGTTAATGGGACCAGTTCACTGCCTGAAACTCGTAAATTATTTAAAGTGCGCATGAATTAGGGGGCTAGTGGAATGAAAATCGGGATGGGATGTGATAGACAGGGGAACATGATGAGGTATTCCATGTTTTCTTATTCATTCACCGATGAAATTGTACGTGAGGAAAGTCATAGGACAGGGGTGAAATCAGATGTGAATTTGATAAAGTTGATTGGATTAGCTGATGGTAAAATTGTGCTTAAATTGCAGAGGCAAACGATTTTATTTGGCGCATTTGTATGGCCCATCATAGGATCAGTGTGAGAGATGTGGAATACAGATAGATTAATAAAAATAAAAATTCAAGAGATTCTAGAGGTTTCTAGGATTCAAGAAGTAAGATGACAAAATCAAACATTAAATTTGAAGAAGGGAAGAGATAAACCATATCGAATGATTCTACGAAGTGTGGGGCTGCATATTGTTAATAAAATACGTATAGTAGAACTTTTTCAGTTAGAAGAAAAATTTTAATATGGAAGTATTTGCAAAAGGGAGATAATTAAAAACGGGCCTTTATTACTGATATTTAGAGAAATCATTTCTCAAATAATAAATAAATGTAAAATGAAAAATAAATTAATAAATAAATGTTATATATTTATGCCCATATTTATTTATTTGTATTTAAAACATATATTCAATGGAAGGTAATGGGAAAGATATTATCGTTTTTCACTCAAGTGAGTATGCAAGCACGGATTCTGTCTCATGCTGAATTGGAGTCACCATTATGTACCGAATTCATTAAATTGAAGATAGTTAGTTTACATTTCGGAATATATTATAAGACTGCTCTCCTTCGCACTATGTTGATATGTTTTATTTATATAGGAAGAAACAATACTTATATGAAATTTGATGCATTAATTACCTTATGAATTACGTATCAATGATATCGAAAAAATAATATCGATATCCACGATTCATCAATGAGGCTAAACTCAACGATAATTTAAAGTGGTATGTTGCAGAAAAACAAACTAAATAGCATTATCTCGTTACATACTGGCAACCCTAAGGCAGACATGAACCAACTGGACATATGATTGTTGTTCCAAGTTGATTTAATTCCACTACCAAATGAATGATAGCATTTGTCCAGTCTTTCTGATTTGACTAGACTCTAATCTCGCTATTTTCTCGAAAAAGGGAACACCCTGTAGAATCAAGTTTGCTTTACGCAAAATATTGAGCTCTAAACAAATCATTAAGAATTGTTTTACTGTCAATCCGTCAGGTCTTGAATTTTTCCCAAATCCATAAACCTAACCTGGTTCAAAGCGCAGAGATTTTGGTTCTCTTTATTATATCATCTCTTGATTCCGAGTTTTTGAATCCATGAGATATTGTTATTAGCACATCAACACGGAGGTCTCTGTGAGATATGTTAAAATACGGTAGCTTTAGGTAAATGAAGCTAGGAACTTAAATTTCTAATTTACCATCCCGTGCCCATGACAAGAAAAGAGTATATCTTTCATTATGGCACTGCGTACTATAACAATAAATCCAGGAATAAATTGTCAATGTGTTCCCATGATATTCCTTAAATTCTATACACCGCAGAACTACAAATTTGCTGCCTTTCACATGGTTGCACAATTTTGTACCTTTTCTTTTTTAATCGTGATCTCCGCACGAAAATGAGAAACGAGTTTTACGATGGCCTCCATTGACGAGGAAGAGAGGTGAACGTCTTACATGAAAGTAGTCTAAAAAGAAGCTAAAAATGTGTGGCTCTTGCCCACATCACAATAAATCAGTCGATAAACAAGATATAAGCCAATAAAGAGATTTTCCATCAACATCATATGTGTCCGAACGCAATGTGGGATATTTCATTATGGGTTATAGGTAAGTCCTGCCATTTTCTTTTTCAACAGCGTGGGTTATACTTCAAATGTAACCAAAACGAAAAGGCTTTTTTTCATGGTATTTTTTTCTAATTAATAATGGTATATTATTCTAAGTTTCCAATGGAAGTCATAGCATACACAGTTTTATTAATCCCCATGGTATTACGTTTCTCTTCCCTTATAATACATTAAAGTGACATGGACACAGCCCATAGATAGCTAAGTTAAGCACGTCATCAATCCACTCGTTTTATGTCACCGCTGACCTCATTGAGAATTTACATTAGTTCGTTTTCTATTTATCTATTCAGATTATAAACACAACCAAAAATATTCTTTTAACTTTCCCACTTGGATGTCTAATGAGATAAAAATTAATTTCCTATGGCAGAACAGAATATAGAGTTGCATGCAAAATTCGGATTGTCTACTTGTTCTATCAATTTTCTAGTCTCATGCACCAACAACGCATCCGATTTGATGAGAATACAAAGGACATTTTGATATCATTGCCATAATCAGAATCCATTAATTCGAGGCACAACATTTGTTTTATTTGTTTCCTGATAGCTCGCCCGCAGCTAAGGTAAGCAAATAAATGACTCATCTTGATACAATTTTATTATCCGTGTCAGTAGATCAAATCTCACTGTATGCGCGGTCATTCTTTCAGCATTTTTCGGATCCATAACGTAAACATCTTTTTAATTGGCTGCTATCATAAAAAATATCACGTGTTGATTATATTTGTGGTTGAGAAACCTTTTAACACATGGGATAGTTCCACGATTAGAAAAGGAGTTCCTCCAAGAACAGCAATTAGCGAAAGTTACATTTTTTCCTATTGCACCACGGATCGCTCTAATAAAAATTTGGCTCTAAAAGGCTCAATGAACTGGTGGGCGATTAATCAAAAACGTCGCTCCACTTGCATGAAAAAGATAATTGCGCGCGAGAACGAGGAAAACACTCCGGATCCGACTCCGAGCCGCAATCATTTATCAACTCACGCCGGACTCGCAATAAAAACATCTTCCTTCCTCGGGATAAAAGGATAAAAAAAGAAAGATAAAAACGGACGAACGAAACATTTCGTGCTTCGAGTTAAACGAACACGTCGATATATCAAGACTCATTAGGTTGGAACGTGGGAGCTAAAACAAAATTCTTTGAACCAAAACGTTTTATGAGACGCAAACGACCTATGATAACAAACTCGTGTATTGTGGTCGCGGGTGGGAGAGTAAGTGATATGCGAAATACAACCCTCCATCAAGTGCACGAGAGATTATGGTTAGCAACCAATCCTCATAGTACTACCACAAATCCCAAAACTCCCCAACGCATCACTTTTTCCACACCCGCACAACACCATCCCGCCGCTTCCCACCGTAAACCCGGTCGAGGTCAATCAAAATGACCATGTCTCGCGGTTTCTGTTGGATTTGGGAATGAATGGACAACTGAAGCGACATCCGGAGGTTCAAATTTGGAGTGGTGAGGGAAGAGAAATTGGCTCGCTTTCCAAGGTATCCCTACCCGACCACCCCTATGTCTCCCTCACTCCGTCATCCACCCTCCTCTTCCTCCCTCTCTCTTTCCCGTAGTCCCCCGATTCACCCGAACCATTCCTCCGCTTCGCTCCGTTACTCCCTACCTTCCGCGATCTGGAACGCGTAGAGAATGGGCGGACAAGGGAAGGAGAAAGACGGGCCACGGAGGGAGAGAGAGAGATGGATGAAAGGAGACTGGAAAAAAAGGAGGAAGTGGGTAGAAGGAAATGGTGAGAGTTGAGAAAAGAGAGAGAGAGGGCGAATGTTGGGAATGATGAGGGGAAAGAAGAGAAAGACGGAGAGATTGGGAAAAATAGGGGTGTAGAGAGGGAGGGTGAATGGGAGAGGGAGTGATAGGAAGAGAGGGATGATGTGAAACAGCTGACGGAGGGAGACGAACAAGCAAGGGCTGGGCGGGGCCGTATTTTTGGTTGTTGGTGGTTTGGCCGTTGCCCCCCGACTTTGGGAGTGCGCCGGAAAAAGGTCAACTGGGAAGAACAACCGGAAACAGGTCGCCTCACTGGAGTGCGGATCTGAGTCACAACGCCATCGAACTCCGAACGCGGTATGCCATTAGTATGGGAGGTCTGCCCTCCGTGGACGCTACGTCGTTTGATTCCTCGCAGGAGGCTCACAGATGCTCCGAATCAGATCCCCTTTCTTAGACTTGACATTCCATGATGCTCAACCTGTGCGAAAATCCCCATTTTCCCCTCAAGATGCGCGGAAGCCAATCCTGAGTGGTCACCGCTGCAATACGATTATCGATTTCCATAAAATAAAAGCATTGTGTGATAGCTAATCACGAAAACTTGAGGCGTATTGTAAGCATTTTCAAGATGGCCCTTATTTTCGGAAATTAAAACATTTTATAGGAGGAAAACATTTGGAACCTAAATGTTTTCATGTCCAGGAAAAGACTTCAAAGTGGATTTCCGTTCATGTAATTTCCCAATACGTCTAACTAATGTAAGATTACTTATTAAGAAACTAATGTAAGTTGTACTAGCGCACAATTTGACTGATATTCAAGCGATTTGATTCATCTGCATGGAATCTCTCATATATTTGTTTTATCCTATTATGATATTTTATTTTAAGAAACGACACTAAATGCAGTGTTACTTGCCATTGTGACTGGTAAGGATAATTTTAGTTGAAAAGTGTTTTGAAAAATAAAATTTACATTCTTATTTTTGCTTGGATGATTCCAATTACATGTCTCGTGTGGTTCCCTTTCCGGGATATAACACCCATCCCCTTGGTTTAATTATCACATGTACGAATTAGATAATTCCTAGTTTCTTTAAGACCCGACCATATTAAAATGGACCAAATTATTGCCCAATGTTCATATTTCTTATTCGAAAACTGCAATAAATATCTATCCCCAATGTAGAATGTTCTAAACGTAAATGATTAAAAATCTCTGAAAAATGAAGGTGCAATACAATGCGGGAATCACAAAAAGACCAGTGGAAGTGAGACTAATCCCAATAAATAACCAATCGATTTCTCCTGGTAAAATTCACAATCAGAATTCAGAGCGATCACAGAATTAAAAACACGCTCTGAGACTTTGCGGGTTTGCTCCATAATTGAAGAGAAAAGGCAAGCATGGCGCAATTACCAGGCATTAAATAATAGAATATATCCTAAAATATATATATATATATATACATATGGGTACACGAAGCATACATATATATATATATATATGTACATAGAAAATACGCCTCGGGCGCTAAATAATTCTCTCTGGGATAGGATGTAGGAAAAACAGGGTAGGAA